>JAKUCV010007320.1:0-14308 GCA_028386065.3 Turnera subulata
TGTGAGCAACCAATTCAGACAAAGTCTTAATTAGTCCAAGAGAAGAGGGTTAATTAGTCCAGGTCTTACAGGCAATGCATGTAAACAATCTCTCAAGTCCCAATTAAGGAGAAAGGTGGCTGGAAGGACAGAAGGAGGCTCCCTTAATTTAGTATCAAACTAACTACCTGGTCCTCCTCTTTCTTTCTTTTTTTTTTTTCTTTTTTGCTTTGGCATTGATATCCTGACCTGCTCACACAACAAAACAAAGATCCAATCTTACAACAGAATCGTCCTTTGCAAAAAATACGCAAACAACAAAGCTATTATTCTATCTACTCTTTATGCAAACCAAAAAAGGATCCAACTACTCATCCTTCTTGTTCATTAAGCTTTGAACGCCCCATTTGGTCAGTCTGATGCTCGGCACCGGCTTGTTCTTTGGATTGATCATGTCAAATGACAAGCTCTGTGGTGACCTGAGCAATCTCTGTTGAACAATGCGCAACACTAAGCACTAACTTTCCGCACTACAAATCTCGTTACACAGGCAGACTATGCTGAGACTGAACAAAGCTCACTTGCATAAGCAGGTTGCGCAGAACCTGAGCTGAGGAAGATAGAAAACTCAGAAAGACTAATAATAAGACAACAGACTAGAATAGAGAGAATACTCTCTCAAAACAGGTAAAAAAGTTTTTCTTATCCATTCACTTTGTCGATTTCGCATTTATTGTCCCTATTCGTTTAATTTCACTCATGGTGTCCCTAAATTTACGATTTACCGGGTCACCTTGTCCATTTTACCTACTATTGCAGGTTGATTGATGTGGTGCTGACATATGTCATGTGGGCCCACGGGCTGACTTTTTTTAACCTTTCTTCCATTTTTATTTTTATTTTCCTAATTTAATTTCTTAAATCCTTTTTGAATTAAAATAAATCAATTGTATAATAATAAAAAATAAATAACTCGTAAACATAGTGTTGAATCTTTATTGTTCTTGTCATTGCTCAAAAAAGAATCTTTATTTTCTTGTCTTTTATTTTAAACTTTTAAATTTCTTTTTTTAATAAGTAAATCCTTTTTTTCTTCACTAAAAATAAATTCTAATTTAACCAAAATATGATATTTGTTCATCACAAACCACATTACTAAATTGTTTTTTCTAAACAATAAAAAATTATTTTTTTAAGATGCAAAATCTTCTGCAGGACCACCGCCACCAACCGCAGCATCCACCACCCCGAAGACTCTGACACCGATCGCTGGAGGTGCCCCTGGATTTCCCACCCAAGTCAAAGCCCTCCATATTTTCCCGCCCCAAGCCGCAAAAGTCTTGCTTTGTTGACCCCAAGAATGGCCGCCCCTATACACGGTTGTTTTCCAAACGCGCCTTCTCCAACGGCAAATCAGACCCGGATCTCGTTGAGCCCTCCTCGCCCAAGGTCTCCTATATGGAGAGGGTGAGATTGAAGTGGGATCGGAATAGGCAGCTCAAATTCGTCAGCACGCTGCTGCCATCGCCCCCCAAGTCTCGTGAACCGGATATCGTTGTCAAGGCTGAGAAACGAAGAGTAGTAGCAAGGACGGGCCGGAGGAACAGGACTGGGTTCCTATCGAGCTTTCGGGCCATTAAGAACGAACTTGGTTAAATTGGAAAAAACACAGTCTTCAAACCAAAAAAAAGAGAAAAAGAAAAATCCCAAAAGCACTCTCTTCTCTTTCGATGAAGCTTGTTAAATATACATTCGTTGTTTGATTAGTGGTTGCACATCTTCAATTTGGATCGGATTGGTTGTTCAATGGAGCCAGTGGAGGAGGTGAAGAAGAGGGGTAGGGGTAGGCCGAGGGAGTGGAGGCGGAATGAGGAGGACGTTGAGGAGAAGAAAGGTGCTGCTAAATTAGATTATCCAAGAGATAAGATTCATGAACTGAAAATTAATATTTAATTTTGATCAAATTTCTAATTCAAATAATAGTTTTTAGAAATTAATTTTTGGAAAAAAGAAATGAGAAAAACGATTTGGTCAGCCCGTGGGCCCCCATGACGCGTGTCAGCATCATAGCAATCAACCTGCAATAGTGGGTAAAATGGACAAGGTGACCCGGTAAATCGTAAATTTCAGGGACACCATGAGTGAAATTAAACGAATAGGGACAAAAAATACGAAATCCACAAAGTGTAAGGATAGAAAAAAACTTTTTTACCTCTCAAAATATTCAGAGAGAAATGCTTGAATACTAGAGAGAAAAGTTAGTATGCTTGTAATGATTATTTCACTAGAGAGTAAAGCCTTTGTATAGGCTACAAAACTAACAAACAAAGCTAGAAATTAGAAAACTAACAACATCCTGTAGACTTGAAAAATATATAAAGATAACTAAGACCTATTCTAGATAACAAAGTCTTAATCTAGATAGATAACTAATCCACCTAGTTTTCACATAACTAGGTAACAACCAAGACCTGTCCAATTGGTATTGGATATTTAACACTCCCCCTCAACACCAACTCCCACTCTTTTCAATGTGTTGAGTTGATGACAAAAGTATTCAAACTTGTTTCCACTCAAGCTTTTTGTGAACAGATCTGCAACTTGATCTTCAGTTTTCATCTGTCTTAAATCCACTTCTTCTTCAAGGACCTCTTCCCTGATAAAGTGATAATGAACTTCCACGTGTTTAGTTCTTGCATGAAAGACAGGATTCTCGGTATAGTGGGAGTTTATTCTTGAGATGATGAAAGCAATGGGGTTTGGTGATCAGTGGTGTTCTTGGATTGTGGGTTCTATTTCTCATTCAAAGTTAGCAGTTTTAATCAATGGTAGCCCAACCGATGAGTTTATGATGCATACGGGATTAAAACAAGGTGACCTTGTTTCTCCTTTCTTATTAAATATCGTTGTTGAGGGGCTGGCGGCAATTGTGATGCAGGCTGTCAGTAAGGGTCTTGTTAAAGAGTTATTAGTAAAGCAATTTGCTTTCTCCATAATGCAATTTGCGAATAATATAGTCTTTTTCGCACCTGATGACGTGGATTCTCTTTTAAATCTGAAGAGCTGTCTTAGATGCTTCGAAGCTATTTTTGGATTGAGCATCAACTTTCATTAAAGTTTCCTTGTTGATATCAACATATCGAAAGATAGAGTTGAACGAGTGGCGGAACTATTGATGAGTCGTGCTGAGTTTCTTCCATTGACGTACTTGGGACTGCCTATTGGGATGAATATGAGGAAGGCTTCGTCTTGGGACCCTGTCTTATCTAGAATTAAATCTAGATTGGCTAGATGGAGAGGTAGATTCTCTTCCCTTGGGGGAAGAGTGACTTTAATCCGGCAGTCCTTAGTAATCTATCGATATACTACCTATCCTTATTTAAGATCCCTAAGGGTGTTGCCAATAAAATTGTGAGTTTGCAGCGCAACTTCTTATGGAGTGGAGGGGAAGATAGGAGAAAATTGTGTATGGTGGCTTGGGATAAAATTTCTAAGCCTAAGCATTGTGGGGCCTTGGTATTGAATCAATCATGGTAAAGAACTGTAGTCTCCTTTTTAAATGGACATGGAAATATATAACGGTGATTCTCCATCGGGGTTTGACCTGCTTGGACTAGGATTGTGAAGGAGTGCTATGCTATTCCTTCGGAGAGTTCGTGGCCTTGTTTTAATCGTGAAAGAAGCTCTAGCCTATGGAGAAGCATCATTGTGTCGGGGGAGGATAGTAATCTGAGCGATGTATCCTTGTGCAGAAATGTGTTCATGGATGTTGGGTATGGTTCGAAGTGTAGATTCTGGTGGGATCTTTGGTTGGATTGTGGAGTCTTAAAAGAATTCTTGCCACGATTATTCTTTATTGCTCTTGATCCCAATTGCTTTGTGTGTGACGTATTCCTTTGGGATAATTCGTCTTATATATGGTCCCCGAGTTGGAGAAGATCGCTGTATTCTTGGGAGTGTGTGCAAGTAGAGGTTTTACGGGTGTTTTGGCTCAGTTTAAGTTGAGGATGGACAAGATTGATTGCTGGAGATGGAAGCACAATACTAAAATACTGATGGTCTTTATTCGGTAAAGAGTGGGTATTTATCATTCTTTGATGGCTTCTCTTCTTCATCACTCAAACCGGCTGTGTGGATGGGATGTGTACCTCCCAAAGTCAAGTGTTTCCTGTGGATGGTTTTTAACCATGGCATCGTTACCAGAGCTGCACTAGCGTATAGGCACATTATTCTTCCCAAGGATGCATCTTGTCCCTTTTGTAGAGAGGAAATTGAGAATCGAGACCATTTGTTTATTCATTGTCGTAGCTCATGGATTTTTTGGCCTATGTTCTGCAGGTGGTGGGGAGTGTCCTGGTGTGCCCCGTGTTGCGTGGAAGATTTGTTTGTCCATTGGTTTGGCCTTGCACCTTCACGGTCTCGATCCTCTTGGATGTCTATTTTCTATGTTGTCATGTGGAGCATCTGGTTGGGTCGTAATAGGCTTGTGTTCGAACAGATTGATATGGATTGGGGTAGAACCTTTGATATTGTGTTGTTAAGAGCCATCTCTTGGATCAAGGCTAAACAACCCCTCTTTCCTTATTCTCTATCTGAAGTGCTAGTTTATCCTGAATGCTTTAAATTATAGCAGGGATGTAGTTGTAAGTTATCCTTTGTTTAGCTAGGATAGTTATTTTTTTGGTTATGTTTACTTTTGCCTCTAGAAGGTGAACAATCAGGTATTGTATAGGAGTTCTTAGTCATCCTTTCGATGGCTTTACTCCGTGTTTATACATGTTTCATTCAATAAATCGTTTTCATAAAAAAAAAACAGGATTCTCGGCCAAACGTATTACTAATTGATTATCACTATACAAAGGAATTGCATACTCAGTTGACTGATGCAAATCCTTTAACAACTGCACAAGCCAAGTGCTCTCTTGAGCTGCCATTGTTGCAGCTTGATATTCTGCTTTGGTTGCAGATAAAAACATTGTTAGTTGTCTTTTACTGCACCAGGAAACTACTCCAGACCCGAGTTTAAAAACATACCCAGTAGTTGAACATCGGGTATCATAATCACCTGCATAGTTAGCATCACAGTAGCCAACTAATTTGCAATCTTCACCTCTTTTGTACAGAATTTCATTGTCAAGTATACCCTTGACATATCTCAAGATTCTTCTCACTGCTTCCAAATGAGGCTTCTTTGGGTTTCTGCAACATGATGACTTCTCCAACAAAACCTGCAAAATCAAATTAGAAGAACCCACTAAGAGATCCACTCAATTACACATCGACTAGTGCTTGTGCAATCGTAGCTCTCCCTGGTTCAAAATTAAACCAGCAAAATAGGTGCACTACTTTAACAACCCACAAAAATTAAATCATTATAAATGTCAAGACACAATACAAAAAAAAAAGAAACAAAAAAACAAAAAAGTTGAACTGCAGAGTTGTTTTTGCTCCAGTACCAATAAAGGAAAAATGGCAATCACTGGCGGCGTACCTTGCTATAAGCATGGGCAGGGGCAGATCCAGAAAAATATTATTAGGGGGCCCAAAATTGCTATTTTATTAAATTTATAGGAACTTAATTAGAATGATGTAAAAAGTAAGAATTTAAATAGAAAGATATGAAGGAAACAAAGAACAAAAAGGAGAAAAAGGATAGATGAGGGTGATAAGGGATACAACGTTGCACAACCAATGAGCCACAACCGATTTATTAATAGATTATAACATAATACACTATATATTTTTGATCCTAGGGGGGCCTCGCCCACCTTCCCCACTGAATCCGCCCCTGAGCATGGGGAAACAAAGAACAAAAAGGAGAAAAAGGATGGACGAGGGTGATAATGATGGGTCAAGTGCGAGTAGAGATGGAGGAGAAAGGAAGAGAGTTGAGAGATAATTAAGGAAGAAATTAGGAGAATTGAGAGATAATAGAAAAGGAGAAGTGATGGGGAAGTGGATGGAGATGAGTGGGGAGGAAGAAGAAGAGAAAAAGATAAACAAAAGAGAGAAAAAAAAGAATAGGATAGGAAATTCAAATAAAATTAGGAGTTAAATTGATTGAGATGGTTTTTTTTTCTAACCCAGACCGTATTAGGCAAACCGGGGATAAAATTAGGTCAACCAACCGGTATTTTAACTTAAAAATTGAATAACAATTTTTGGAGTTTTTGGAAATTAAATTCTGAACACTTTTTAACCTCGTGGTCCAATAAAAATCCGACATGTGTGTAGGTGGACCCGAATAGATGGCCACGTCATCGCCCGGACTGCCCGAGGTACAGAAAAGGGACAAAATTTTAAACCCGAGGTACAAAAGGGACAAAAAAACTTCCGGATATACAAACGGGACAAACGCGAAACTCGGAACCCAAAAAGGTGTTTGACCCAAATAGAATTGTCCATTGCAAAAACTACGCCAATAACCAAGCTATTGGTTATTATTCTATTTACTCTGTATGCAAACCAAAAAAAGAATCCAACTACTCGTCCTTGTTCATTGACCCGGTGAATGGGGCTAGTCATTTTTCAAGGGTTCGACTGGGGTCAACCACGGTTCTACCGACTGCTACATTTTTTATTTTGATGCTAAAGAATGACTTTATTAATTAACTCGGTTCTACCAACTGCTACATCATATGGTTTAAAACATTTTGAACCCACAAACCCAGCTACTACATCATATGGTTTAAAGCATTTTGAACCCACAAACCCAGCTACCGTTGCTCTTCTTATAACAACACATATTACGTCTATCAGCTTCAGTCATCTTGGCAATGAACAATTTGAACCCACAAACCCAGCTACCGTTGCTCTTCTTATAACAACACATATTACCTCTATCAGCTTCAGTCATCTTGGCAATGAACAAAGTCTGGCTTTCATTAATGCTATAACAGAGACCACATTGTACACTCATATTAAGGGATCCCTCATCAAAGATTATATATATGTTATCCAAAACTGAGATCTGAAGACAACAGGAAAGAGGGAAAATAGAATATTGTTCTGAACGGATAACAGACTCCTCTGTGATCCCTTACGATTTCTTCAAACCATGCGGTGATAGTAAGGTTTCAGAATATGACACCAGCTTGAAGAAGATTGATTTCAGTTACCTCCTGATTTTTCAAATTTCACTGTTTATAATCTTGCAGGACAATGGAACCAGAAGGGGATAATAATAATGAGCAGATGGAATGGATATGATTTTGGTCCAGGAGGCACCAACTCCATATATACTCTTTCATTGTCCATAGCTCATCATCTCTAAATTTATGAAAGTGTAAAGTAGGAAATTTTATGAAAAGGAGAATAACATTCTAAATTCTCCTCTTATTTATTCATTACATGTAGGACATATCCCTAAAGTTTTTGCCAACCATGCAGTGATAGTAACGTTTCGACATATGATAAACGATAACGAACTTCATCTCCAAGATCATGCACTTTGCAAACCTTATCTTCCAAATTGAACCTCTGCAGTTGCATACAGTCTGTGATCAGAACTATCTCCCCGTTGTTCATGTTACAAATCCGAACCTTGTAGATGCTAGTCACAGGAGCAGGAGATGTGAAAACTAAGTTGGTCCAAGAGGCACAATTGCCATACTCTTTCATTGACCATATCTTATACCCCCAAGGGTCACCATAGCAATACCGTAAAAAACCATCGAAACAAAGGCTTCCATCCAAAAGAAACAGTGGAGGAAAAGAATAATGAGATTCATCATAACCATCAGGCAAAGGGATGTTCTTGAAATGTTCACTTTGTACATTGAAAGCAATAATTCTATAGAACCCATTGGCACGTACTGCATAATGGATGGCCCCATTTAATGTTATTCCCGTTGCCTGAGAAGTAAAAAATTTAAAATGGATACAAGGCCTAGTACTATTTCGCTAGACATTAGATTTTAAAGAGAATACCTTTGTCTCAGCATTTTGACCGTAATAAGGATTATCAGATACGCTCCGGATCAGTTTATAGTCATCGGTGAATGGATCATAAGCAAACCCATAAATAACTCTGGTAAGATATGACGACCTCACCACCTCAGTAAGGCAGGGCAACTCTCGACATTCTTCCGTCAGAGGGTTCCATAACCACTGGTGCATGATTCTTTCTTGCCCTACCAAAGGAGAGGGAGCAACCGTCCACAACAATCCATCGCATGACCCTACTATGGTGGATAGAAGCTGCTCATTTGGATGGAAAACGGTATGATGATGCTTGAGCTCTTTTAGTGATCCTCCGAGGCAGCCATTGTTGATGATGTTGCTCAACAGAGATCCTTCTTCATCATCTTCTAGATATCGTAGACGCAACGAATGCTCCCCATCCCTTTCTCTGATGACGTATTTAGGGTTATTATGATTGGAGAGGACGTGGTTGAGGTTGCGTTTGATGAATCTGGCAGTAGAGATTAGATCACGCCATTATTTGGATACAAGCTTGAGTTTTACAACAAAATTGGATAGGATTCTACACAGAATCTCCTCAATCACATCCAGAGGCAGCTCTTGCCTCCCTTTCTTTATTCTTCAACAATACGCCTCGTGTGTTGTTGTTAGCGTGATCACAACTTTAGCCTTATCGATGTTGTATGATATTAGGGTTACTATTTCACCCAAATTCTAAACGAAATCAATTTTTTTTCGTCGAGAAACGAAATCAATATATATGTATACATGGGGTGTAAATCTTAGCTTGGGCGTTTCTACATGGGCTATCACTGAGAATTCAATGGGCTGGGTTGGGCTAGCGGTGACTGGGATCTACACGTGTGGAACAAGTCCATAATTGTTCTCATCTTTCATTTTCTTTAGTCTCATCATGCGTGAGCGATCACCGGACTTCATCACCGACATATGCATGCAGGCGCCAAACAGTATATAATGTTTGGCAAATCTTCATCTTTGGTAAACTCATCATGTCTACTTATCTTTATCTTAATTTAGCTTTTGACTGGGACTTGATTCAGGGGGAAAAAATGAATTAGGTTATGTTTCAATTGCAAACGAGTTGTTTGTACAAGAAATATTTTAAAATGCTAAGTGGTAAAAAGGCAACTATTGTTTTATTCTACAACCCCTGTGAAAATTGGGAGACGACATGAGTGGAAAAAAACGAAGAGGAATAATAAATAAAAAATGATTAACTGGAGAGATATAAAAATTTTATTAAACCTAAGACTATATTACAACTGGGGAAGAAGTTTAAACCTGGCCTGGCGTCTGGATGTCACTCAAGTAATCAGGTTCAATCGGCCAGTCTGGGTTTAATAACCATACCCATGTTATTGTTGGGGAAAACTCGGGTAATTTCCCCACTACAACAAACTAGTGAATTGAACTGATTTGATAATTCCCAGAAAAGATGGCCTAGCCTATCTCCTTAGACAGAATTATCATTCCAAGATAAATCCCCAGGAAAGACTGGAAGAACAGTGGTTCACTTAAAACCCAGCCTCCTAGACAGGACTCACTTGCACAGTGTTATAATTCACAACCTATACCCGACAAAGGCGGCTTAGCCGGTCAACAAATAGAACAAGGCGGCTTTGCCAGCCAACAAAGAGATAAGGCGGCTTAGCCGGCCAACAAAGAGATAAGGCGGCTTAGCCGGCCAATGTTGAATACTAAACAAATAAACAAATGCGGAAATTAAAGGCGAAATAATAAAGAAAGAACACACTCAAAAATTGATAACGGAGTTCGGCCAATTTTGCCTACGTCTCCGGAGCACCACTAGAAAAGGGCCTGCTCTTTTTACTAGGAGAAGAAGAGTATTTAGTACAATTGTTAGGATACAATTATACTCTAATTTTGGGATCAATAACTAAGGGAAGTGGGAGTTCTATTTATAACAAAACAAAACTCCCCAAACCCACTTCTTAACCGATATGGGATTCTAAGTGCAGCACTATTCAACAAATCTCCACCTTGTTGCTACTCGAATCGCACCAAGTACCAATCTTCTCAAGCAAAACAAAGAACAGCCTCTGCAATGCTTCCAACTTGCGCCATCTAGTTCCAACTCAAAAGTGTAGGATATTGACCAAGTCTAAACAATGTTTAAACTTGGCCCTTGTCACCACCTTGGTCATCATATTTGCAGGATTCTCTGTTGTCAAAATCTTTTGGAGAAGTATCTCTTCTTCTTCAAGAATTTCCCTCACAAAATGATAACGAACATCAATGTGCTTCGTCCGTGCATGAAAGACTTGATTCTTCGCTAAATGAATAGCACTCTGACTGTCAGAATATACCACGTTTCTGACCAATCCCCAAGTCTTTGAGCAACCCATGAAGCCAAATTGCCTCCTTCACAGCTTCTGTAATAGCCATATACTCTGCCTCCGTTGTAGACAAATCCATCGTTGACTGTAAAGTAGACTTCCAACTAACAGGGGCTTTTGCTAAAGTGAACAAATAGCCCGTCGTCGATCTTCGCTTATCCAAATCTCCAGCATAGTCAGAATCACAATATCCAACAACTCCTTGACCAAGTGATTCATCCCGCTCAAACATTAAGCCAACATCTACGGTATCTTTGATATACCGAAGAATCCATTTCACAGCTTGCCAATGACCTCTGCCAGGATCATGAATGTATCTGCTCACAACACTAACAGCTTGTGAAATATCTGGTCTCGTACACACCATTGCATACATCAAGCTTCCGACTACATTGGCATAAGGGACTTTTGCCATATATTCTCGTTCTTCATCTGTCTGCGGAGATAATTGGCTACTAAGCTTCAAATAAGGAGCAAGCGGAGTACCTACAGGTTTTGACCCTTCATTCATGCCAAAAAATTGTAGTACTTTCTTCAAATACTACTTTTGTGTCAGCCAAAGCTTGCCTCCCTCTCTGTCTCTGCTTATCTCCATGCCGAGAATCTTCTTGGCTTCTCCCAAATCCTTCATCTCAAACTCTCTACTCAACTGAGCCTTCAACTTGTCAATTTTAATTTGGCTCTTTGTTGCTATCAGCATATCATCAACATATAAGAGTAGATAGATGTAGGACCCATCCTGTAGTCTTCTCAAATACACACAATGGTCGTATTTACTTCTTGTGTACTTCTGACCCATCATAAACTTGTCAAATCGTTTGTACCACTGTCTTGGTGATTGCTTCAAACCGTACAACGACTTGTCTAGTTTGCACACCCAATTTTCTTTACCAGCAACTTTGTATCCATCGGGCTAAGTCATATAGATTTCCTCCTTCAAGTCACCATGTAAGAATGCAGTCTAAGGCCAACAGAATTCTGATGGAGGAATGCTTCGCAACTGGAGAAAATACCTCATTATAATCAATTCCCTCCTTCTGAGCATAGCCTTTAGCCACCAATCTTACCTTGTAGTGAACGTTATTCTTGTTAGGAAATCCTTCTTTCTTAGCAAATACCCATTTGCATCCAATTGCCTTCTTTCCCTTCGGTAGTTATGTCAGCTTCCATGTCTTGTTCTTCTGAAGAGATTTCATCTCCTCCTCCATTGCCTCTTTCCAAATGCTACTTTCAGAACTCCGAATAGCTTCTGAAAAACTGGAAAGAACATCATCGACGACTAGAAGTGCATAGGCCACCGTTTCAATGAGACGTTCTGGTTTTCTTCTTTCTCGTCTCGGTCTACTAGTGGCAATTGACTCGAACTGCTGCGTAGGTTCTTGGGCCGGAACCTCTTCTTCATCTGACTCTTCCTCTGTCAATGGAGAGCCACCATTAGTGCTTTTAGCTGGGATCACCATAGTAGGCTCAAACTCCACCTGCTTTGATACACACTCCACCTGTTGTGAAGTACCACCAGCTTCTTCTGGATTTACTTTAGTCAACATGGCAGATTCATCAAAGGTAACATCCCTGCTGATAATAGTCTTCTTTGCCTCTAGACACCAAAGACGGTATCCCTTCACTCCAGCATTAAGACCCATAAATAGAGCCTTCTTTGCTCGTGGATCTAACTTTGATTCATTCACATGATAATATGCAGTGGAGCCAAACACACGCAAAGAATCATAATCTGTAGCAGGTTTCCCAGACCATACCTCCAAAGGGGTCTTGCCACCTAAAGCAGAATGTGGCAACCGATTAACAAGATGTTGAGCATATGTCACAGCCTCAGCCCAAAAATTTCTGCCTAGCCCAGCATTAGACAGCATACAACGAACTTTCTCCACCAATGTCTTGTTCATACGCTCTGACACCCCGTTCTGCTGTGGTGTTTTTCTGACTGTGAAGTGCCGAACTATGCCACAATCTTGGCATATCTTCAAGAAAGGATCACTCGTATATTCTCCACCATTGTCTGTTCGGAGAATTTTAATCTTCCTTCCTGTCTAGTTCTCAACCTGAGTTTCCATTTAAGAAAAATTCCAGGCACCTCATCCTTCTTCTTCATTGTAAACACCCACACTCTTCTCGAAAAATCATAAAAAAAGTGACAAAATAGTGTCTACCTCCAAGGGATGGAGTCTTGGCAGGTCCCCACACATCTGAATGCACATAGTCCAAAATTCCTTTGGTATCATGGATAGCAGTGCCAAACTTCACTCTTCGTTGCTTTCCCAGAACACAATGCTCACAAAATTCCAATTTGCAAGTCTTCGTACCTTTCAACAATCCCTGCTTGGCAAGAATCTGCAAGGATTTTTCACCAGCATGTCCCAAACGCATATGCCACAGCTTCGTTACCTCTGCATCCTTCTTGCTTCCAGAAGTTACTGCTGCAACTGCCCCAATTACTGTACTACCTTGGTAGTAATACAGATTATTCTTCCTCACGCCTTTTAACATCACCAATGCTCCTGATGTTGCTTTAAGAATTCCATCTCGGACAGTGACAACTAGGCCTTTTGATTCTAAGGCCCCCAAAGAAATGAGATTCTTCTTCAACTCAGGAACATATCGAACATCTCTCAAAATTCTGGTGGATCCATCATGATTTTTCAGTTTGATTGAACCTATCTCGACTGTTTTACACAGATTGTCATTGCCCATGAAAACAACCCCGCCATTGAGCTCTTCAAGGTCAAAGAACCATTCCCGAATGGGGCACATATGGTAGGTGCAACCAGAATCCAAAATCCACTCATCAACGTGTGATGTTGAAGGTGAAGCAACTAAAGAAGTGTCTGACTCTGCATCACTCCTGCATTCTGCAACATTTGCATTTTGTGGAGTTTTTCCCTTCTTTTTCAACTTCGGACAATCTTTCTTCCATTGCCCTTTCTCATGACAAAAGGCACATTCATCTTTGGCAACTTTGCTTCTCGACTTGGATCTTCCTCTTCTCCCTTTTGACTGGCTTTGCCGTCGTCCTCTAGCCACTAAAGCTTCATCTGCTGCAGTTGTTTTGCTCTTCATTTTGTCCTGCTGTCTCAACTCATGACTGTACAAAGCCGAACATACAACCTCTAAGGATACATTCTCAGTTAGAACAATAGCCCTTTGCTAGAGGGGGGGTGAATAGCGATAATCGAATTAAAACGAAATAGGCAGGAATCAAATACAGAATTGAAAGATTGAAGGACACAACCAATTTATCCTGGTTCACACACACTCTACTAGTGTGGCTAATCCAGCCCTTCAAGTCTCACTTGAAGATTTCACTATCTAGTGTTAAGCTTACGGGAGCTTAACAAACCGTTATAACCTAGGAATTCTAGTCACAAGAATCCTAAACCTGAGAGTTCTAGTCACATGAACCTCAACACACTTGCTTGAAGATACCTCACTTCAAGACTTCTCACATAAGAAGACATACCCTCTTCCTATGAATCTCAACAAGGGAACTAACCTCCCTTAAGGTGTATGAATATACAATTCAATCACTCAAACAAAGAACTCTCTCAAAGAGCAGATATGAGTATACAAGTAAAGCTCTAAAAGGCAACTCTCAAATCATCAAAAGGATATTGGCTCAATAATAATTTTGATGAATGTATGGAATGAATGCTTGAATGTTGAGAGTTGATTCACATTGAAACAGAGCTAAAAATGCTCAATTTATAGCTCTGAAAAGTTATAGAGCCGTTATAAATCCACCCAAAAATAGTCTTAAACAAAACATAGTGGGTGCTAAAAAGTTTTCAGAAATAACGGCCATAACATCGATGTTTTACAGCTCAACATCGATGGTTTGTCCAACAAATTTGAATTATTGGACTAACGGTAACTAAAACATCGATGTTCTCAAACCCAACATCGATGTTATTTTAATTCTGTGTAAAACCCATTAAATCATCATGTGAGAAACATCGATGTTTTATAACCCAACATCGATGTTATTTTGCTTCTGTGAAAATGAGATGAAAACT
>JAKUCV010007320.1:18291-40036 GCA_028386065.3 Turnera subulata
TATGTTATGTTATGCATGAGCAAAATTCATCTTATTTTGAGCCAATGTCCTAGAAGAGTTGAGTGTTATACCTTGTACAATTTATGAATCTAACTCTTCTTTCTTGGCTCTTCAATTCTTGTGCTCATTCACTTTCATCCTTTGCTCTTGAGTGGTTTCTTTTGCTTTGAGGATTGGTTTGACTTCATTTCTTTTTGCTTCATCTTTGTCATGATCTGAAATTGGTTTGTCAATTATCAAACCTGTAATGAACTATGAGTTCTAACAATTTCCCCTTTTTTGATAATGACAAACAACTAGAAGTATATGCCAATATTTATAACAATAATTCCCCCTATCTTAATGCATATACTTCTTCTTATCTTCCCCCCTTTGGCATTAGCAAAATGAAATGATGATGCATATATTTATTCTTCCCCCTTAAGTTATGATTTATAATTCCCCCTAAGTTCATGCATATGGCATAGTATTTTATGGAAAACAAAGCATAAAGGATAACGAGGATAAGGGTTTAGAAAGATGGTTCCTATTTTGCTTCAATCTGAATTGATCAAACATCAATGTGTATGATAAAAACATTGATGTTGTTGGTTCCACCAGATTTTTGTTCCCCCTGTCTTTTGGCCTTAGTGAGAGGTACCGAACATCGATTTTCTGTCACCTCTTGGTCCGATTTTGCACTATCACTCAGTCTTGCACTTCCATCGAAATCGAACAAGTGTGGCCACTTTCAAGAACTTGGATGCTTCTTTGGTCATTTGCTTGGAGCATCCGCTATCAAGGTACCAAAGTACACTTGATGCCTTCAAGCATACCTGCAAAACAAATCAAAGGGATTTTGGTACCCAAATCTTTTTGGGTCCTTGAGGGTTAGAGACATAATGGTAATGAGCTTCTTCTTGCACCCAATGCCTATGCCTAGTAATACATACCGGGGCAATGTGTCCTATCCTATTACAATAGTGACAAATAACATTAGGATTATGCATCCTCCTTGGTTGATAATAATTACCATTTTGATTATTTCTATGCATTCTAGTAAACTTGTTTTCCTTAGGTATAACCCTATTTTTCCTAAGTTGAGCTATGTGTGTCCTAGGTTTAGTGTAATGAGATTTTTCATTCCTGCCATTGTAGGCATACATTTTAGCATAATGAGATATTCCACTACTTGAATTTTGAGCATGTGACCTTCTATGATGAGTATATGATCTTGTGCCATGAACATGTGATCTAGTATGATGAGTAGAAGATGAAACACCATGTTTATGTGTCTTAGCATTAAACACAGTAGGTTTGACATCATTTGACACATTAGATGCACCTAATCCTTCTTTTTGTGTTGGATTTCTTTGTTGTCCTAGAAGAAGATTAAGACTATCTCTACCATTAGTAAATTTCTCTAATGTTTTCTTCAAATCATCAACTTGATGCTTAAGAGATTCATTCTCTTTTCTCAATTCAACACAAGAACATACATTTGAGGATATCTTCTCATTAAGTTCATTGCAAGACATATTAAGAGCATGCTTTTCTTTTCCAAGCTCATCAATTTTGCTCAGCAACTCATCCTTATCATGTGATAATAATTCTACATTATTTTCTAGGGTCTTGTTCTGTTTCTTTAAGTTCTTATTAACATTTGAAACAGAAATGAATTTACTATACAGTTCACTAAATGCATCTTGCAGCTCTTCAAATGTATAATCATCATTCGAATAGGAAGTACTTACCTCTTCCGGAGATTCTTCCTTTGCCATGAAACAAAGGTTGACAGTCTCATCTTGCTTGCTGTCGGTTTCCTCATAGATGATTCCCAGCATTTCCCACATCTCCTTGGCTGTTGCGCAGCGCGAGATTATTTGATAGTCATTCGGATTGACCGCACATTGGAGCATGTGTATCGCCTTGGAGTGGTTTTCGATTCTCTGGATGTCATCTTCGTTGTACCCCGCTTCCGTCCTTGTCGGAACTTGAACACCATTCTTTATCACCAGCCAAGCTGCGAAATTATTGGCTTGGATGAAAATTCTCATCCTTTCCTTCCAATATGCGTAATTTGTCCCGTCAAAGAACGGTGCACGGGTAGTGGATTGTCCTTCAGCGATTCCTGCATACAAATAACTTGAAGAAGCCATAGAAAATTTCCTCTCAAACGGTTAAGTCTTTCAGAGAGTTAGGCTCCGCTACCAATTGTTAGAACAATAGCCCTTCGCTAGAGGGGGGGTGAATAGCGATAATCGAATTAAAACGAAATAGGCAGGAATCAAATGCGGAATTGAAAGATTGAAGGACACAACCAATTTATCCTGGTTCACACACACTCTACTAGTGTGGCTAATCCAGCCCTTCAAGTCTCACTTGAAGATTTCACTATCTAGTGTTAAGCTTACGGGTGCTTAACAAACCGTTACAACCTAGGAATTCTAGTCACAAGAATCCTAAACCTGAGAGTTCAAGTCACATGAACCTCAACACACTTGCTTGAAGATACCTCACTTCAAGACTTCTCACATAAGAAGATATACCCTCTTCCTATGAATCTCAACAAGGGAACTAACCTCCCTTAAGGTGTATGAATATACAATTCAATCACTCAAACAAAGAACTCTCTCAAAGAGTAGATATGAGTATACAAGATTAAGCTCTAAAAGGCAACTCTCAAATCCTCAAAAGGATATTGGCTCAATAATAATTTTGATGAATGTATGGAATGAATGCTTGAATGTTGAGAGTTGATTCATTTTTGAAAGAGAGGTTTAAGGCCTCTATTTATAGCTCAAAACATGCATATAGTCGTTAGGAACAAGTTCTGAACACTTTAAGAAAAGTTAGCATGCTTGTCTGAAAAAGGTGTTTGATTCCAACGGCACAACATCGATGTTTTGCGACACAACATCGATGTTTGTCCGTTGGATTTGAATAATTGAGCCAACGGCTAGTAAAACATCGATGTTTGCCTGAAGAACATCGATGTTGAGGAAGGCAACATCGATGTTGGAGAAGGCGACATCGATGTTTTCTCTCTACTGCCAAATATTGAAAAAATGCTTGAATGCAGAGAACATCGATGTTTTTACATGAACATCGATGTTTTATGGTCACGGCAAAAGCTGTTTTGAAATCAACTGTTGCAACATCGATGTTGTAAGTCCAACATCGATGTTTTGGCACTTCTGTCAAATTTTGGAAAACCTGAACTTAAACACAACATCGATGTTTAAAACACAACATCGATGTTTTGATACTTCTGCCATTTCTTAGAAAATTTTTGAAGGCAGGAACATCGATGTTTTAGATGACAACATCGATGTTATTTTGGTTCGACAAAATCAAATTGAAACTGACCATTATGGAACATCGATGTTACAAATGGGAACATCGATGTTGTGACTAGTTTTAAAAGCAACGGTCACTAGAACATCGATGTTTGGGATTCCAACATCGATGTTCTGAGCCTTCTGCCTGTTTTGAAGAATTGTGCAAAGGCAGGAACATCGATGTTTAAATACACAACATCGATGTTCATGGCTCGAAAAACATTTTTATGCTTGGAAGTATGTTATGTTATGCATGAGCAAAATTCATCTTATTTTGAGCCAATGTCCTAGAAGAGTTGAGTGTTATACCTTGTACAATTTATGAATCTAACTCTTCTTTCTTGGCTCTTCAATTCTTGTGCTCATTCACTTTCATCCTTTGCTCTTGAGTGGTTTCTTTTGCTTTGAGGATTGGTTTGACTTCATTTCTTTTTGCTTCATCTTTGTCATGATCTGAAAATGGTTTGTCAATTATCAAAACCTGTAATGAACTATGAGTTCTAACATTCTCCTTCCCATGGAGTAATGTTGTCTCCAAGTGCTCGAACTCTTCGGGAAGAGAAGATAACAGCATCAAAGGCAAGTCTTCGTCTTCAAATATAACATCCAAATTGAACAGGTCTGCTACTAACTTTTTAAGCAAAGTGATGTGTTCATTCATCGTAGAACCTGATCGATACTCGAACCGGAACAATCTCTTCTTCATTAGAAGCTTATTCTGACCACTCTTCTTCAAGAAAGTGTCTTCCAATGCCTTCGACAGTTTGTGTGCAGAAACTTCATTTTTGAATGCATATTTCTGCTCCCTAGATAAGCATGATTGAATTGTTCCGCACGCCAACTTGTTTACGTCGGCCCACTCCTTGTCACTGATATCGTCAGGTTTTTCTTCTTCAATAGCAACATCAAGTCCCTGCTGGAATAGCGAGTCAAGGACCTCACACTGCCACATTCCAAAATGACCGGTACCATCAAATATCTCCACAGCAATCTTCGAACTAGATACTGGGATCCTCGACCATCTAGATGTGGAAGCCATCTCTC
Source organism: Turnera subulata (assembly GCA_028386065.3). NCBI lineage: Eukaryota > Viridiplantae > Streptophyta > Magnoliopsida > Malpighiales > Passifloraceae > Turnera > Turnera subulata. The sequence goes on from JAKUCV010007320.1 coordinate 22,656, forward strand.
CTGAATGTGTACCTGATGTAGCCTGTTTTGAACCTGCTTCCGTCATTACAAAATCAAAAGATAATATTCAACAATTTCAAATAGCCCAAAGGACGAACCTTCGGCTCCGCTACCACTTGTTGGGGAAAACTCGGGTGATTTCCCCACTACAACAAACTAGTGAATTGAACTGATTCGATAATTCCCAGGATAGATGGCCTAGCCTATCTCCTTAAACAGAATTATCATCCCAAGATAAATCCCCAGGAAAGACTGGATGAACAGTGGTTCACTTAAAACCCAGTCTCCTAGACAGGACTCACTTGCACAGTGTTATAATTCACAACCTATACCCGACAAAGGCGGCTTAGCCGGCCAACAAATAGAACAAGGCAGCTTTGCCAGCCAACAAAGAGATAAGGCGGCTTAGTCGGCCAACAAAGAGATAAGGCGGGTTAGCCGGCCAATGTTGAATACTAAACAAATAAACAAATGCGGAAATTAAAGGCGGAATAATAAGGAAAGAACACACTCAAAAATTGATAACGAAGTTCGGCCAATTTTGCCTACGTCTCCGGAGCACCACTAGAAAAGGGCCTGCTCTTTTTACTAGGAGAAGAAGAGTATTTAGTACAATTGTTAGGATACAATTATACTCTAATTTTGGGATCAATAACTAAGAGAAGTGGGAGTTCTATTTATAACAAAACAAAACTCTCCAAACCCACTTCTTAACCGATGTGGGATTCTAAGTGCAACACTATTCAACAGTTATCATATTTCATCACTTTAAAAGGTATTGGGAAACCTATTGACTGATGTCCTATTCGACTTGTAGATAGATAACAATTGAGAAAAAAAATTAAAACCTTTAATGCTGAAAAGAAGAAGATAAGGGAGGAGAGACAGAGAGAGAATGCTGAAATTAAAAGGTGGTGTTTTTAATTTTGTTTAAATCTTTAAAAGCAAGGTTTTAAAAAAATAAAAACCACACAACCACGTTTGTTACTGAAGTTCGTATTTAACAACTAGGTTTCACCTTTAGGTTCTTCACTTGACTGATATAGTACATAATATATAAAAGATGATCAAATCTTCACATGATTAAGTACATAATAAACCAATCAAGTGCAAATAATAACAAAAAACGTAGATGACTATCGGGAAGCCAAAATAAACTAGATCCAATCCCTTTTACATGACTAAATTAAGTTTAAAAATTATATTATAATCATATAAACAAACTAACAAAACTAAAAAAATTTAACAAAGGATATAAGATTATTTTCTCCAAGTATTTGAATTATCATCTTTTTCCTCCCTACATTAAGTTCGTAGCCTAAATCCCGCAGCAACGGGGTAACTACCTAGTATTAATATACTACGTGAAACATGACATCAATTAAATGTGCTTTACAACTTCTTATAACATCTATCCATTCACATATGTGACTTTTCCAGCACATTGCCTTGCAACATCTTCTTCTGCTTCTGCTTTGCTTCCACTTCCTCGTTATACTGTCCAAGTTCCATCTCAAGCAACTTCCAAGCTTCTACCTCATAAAGGGGATTCACTTCAATTATGTGCTCCTCAAGCAACTGAAGTTCACTCTCCCATACATTTATAGTTTTGCCAGACAGAAAAGACCCCAAAGATTTAAGAGCCGATGGACGTCCTCCACAACAAAACACCAAACCCCTCGAGCACTCATCATAGCCATCCATGGGGGGTGATCTTGGCCAAATGCATTGCAGCACAAAGTTCAAGTGATCCATCATCTCCCAATGTCTCTATCTCGAACATCATGTCACGTTCATGTGGACTTGGTATATTTATGAACATAATCTGATTTTGGAGAGGCAACCTAGGATTATACCTAGAGGAATGGTGGAGGCCAGCAAGGGTGGCAGAGCGGGAAGACCATATTAGCAACATCAAACATAGAGGGACCAAGTTCTGATGGAACTTGTGATACCACACCCAAATTTCGAGTCCGTAAGTTGCAAGAGACGATGTAACCAAAGAAGTCGAGGTACACAATGTCCTCATTAAGTGGGTCAAATTGTAGCAATTTGACTAATGGATGGCCTTCCCGTGCAACTTCTTGAACCCATGAATTTTCAGAGGACATCTCGTTAGAACGAATTCTGTACTTCAAGCTCCATGGCCCTTCTTCCCCATTAACACAGCCTTGCAATTCCCAAACATACAAAGTGAAGCTATACACATTGTTCCGGAGAGACTGAGACAATCTCATCAATCGCAGGACGCCCTGGCAAACACCGAGACAAGCTGGTTTATAATACCCCTCAACTGCAGGATCATGCAATTTATCCCCAGGAAGATCACGTTGATAACAACCTTGAACCATAGGTATGAGGAATGCTCCTGGAGAAATCCTTAAGTACCACAACCAACTAAAACTAAATATTATTTAGCAAAACCAATCATCCTAAGATATGAGGAAAGTTTTTTATGTATTAGTCCCACCTAAGCAGTGATTATATGTTATGAATGTATGAAAACTTAATTAATGTTTGATGTTAATTTAATTAATGTTTGATGTTAATTTTTTTAACCTTTACAATTTACAATGTGATATAGATATGGAATTTAATTAAGATTTGATGCTTTTGTTGATGAGATAGGATAAAATGAAGAATACATGTATAGTTACGCAACTCAATTGAGAAAGAATGTAGAAAAGCAGAAAGTACATGTGCAATTAAGCATGAAAAAAGTATTTAGGCGTAACACATTTTGGCCAGAAAATAAAATGTAGCAAAATAAACTCCATCATTTAGTGATTATATCTAAAACTATTATATACCTGAATTTAAATTTGTAGAAATATAAGTAAAATCAATTTGTTATATTCAATAAAATAGGTCTACCACTAATCAACAACGTGATAACTGGTTTCAGTTTAATTTCAACATGATGATAATTAATAAGTAAATAATACGATTAAAAAAAAATTGGTGATACGACAGCAATTGCTATATTGCATTAATTTGATGAAGAATATTAAACCATAAACCGATTTCATTGTTGAGGCGAGCCTCCGTATGTTATTAACCAGTTACATAAATTAGCAAAAAAAGTAAATTGCCACAAGTTCATCAAGAAGTTACGGCTAGCAAGAGCAAAAGCAAACTGCAACAAACTAACATGGGGTTCTAAACCTGTAGTTTGCACGAGTTATATAGTAAAGAAAATTTCAGATTACGATAAAACTCTCAGTTTAATTTAGAAGATAGATATCCAAACATGAATCGAATGCACTGGAGACTTGTGCAAAACTAAAAGATTTCAAATTACACCCATCAAAATCATTATTTCTGCTCATACCAACAAAAACCTGCAGTGAAACTTAACTCACACACAACAAAAAAGACATCCAAACTTACAATAAAATCGTCCTTTGCAAAAACTACGAAAAAAAACAAGCTATTATTCTATCTACTCTGTATGCAAACCAAAAAAAGAATCCAACTACTCATCCTTCTTGTTCATTGACCAGGTGGAAGGGGCTGGTCATTTTTCAAGGGTTCGACTGGGGTCAACCACGGTTCTACCGACTGCTACATTTTTTATTTTGATGCTAACGAGTGACTTTATTAATCAAGTCGGTTCTACCAATTGCTACATCATATGGTTTAAAGCATTTTGCACCCACAAACCCAGCTAGTGCTCTTCATATAACACATATTACCTCTCTCAGCTTCGGTCATCTTGGCAATGAACAAAGTCTGGCTTTCGTTAATGCTTTAACAGAGACCACATTGTACACTCACATTAAGGGATCCCTCATCAAAGATGATATATATATATTATCCAAAACTGAAATCTGAAAACAACAGGAAACGGAAAATAGAATATTGTTCTAAACAATATTCCCCTAAAGTTCTTACCAACCATGAGGTGATAGTAACGTCCGACATATGTTGAGCATTCAAACCACAAATGATGCCGAGCTTCAACTCCAAGTTCAAGCACTTTGCAAACCTTATCCTCCAAATTGAACCTCCGCAGTTGCTTATAGTCCGTAATCAGAACTATTTCCCCCTTGTTCATCTTACAAATCCGAACCTTGTAGAAGCAAGTGATAGGAGCAGGAGATGTGAAAGCTAATTTGGTCCAAGAGGCACAAATGCCATACTGTTTCATTGACCATATCTCATACCCACAAGGGTTACCATAGCGATCCCGCATATGACCAGCGAAACAAAGGCATCCAACCAAAAGAAACAGTGGAGAAGAAAAATGATATTCATCATGACCATCAGGGTAAGGGATGTTCTTGAATTGTTCACTCAGCACATTGAAGGCCATCATTCTGTGAAACCCATTGGCACATACTACCCAATGGATGGCCCCATTTAATGTTATTCCGGCTGCCTGAGGAGTAAAAAATTTAAAATGGATACAAGGCCCAGCACTATTTTGCCAGACATTAGATTTTAAAGAGAATACCTTTGATATATTTACTCTACCCGCCGGTCCCACTACCGGGAAAGTCCGGGGCCGAAGACCGAGTCAAAGCCCAATGAGCCTAACGAGCCCAACGAGCCCAACTCGACCGAGAAGCCCGCCTTCGAGACTCTAGGACTATAAATACCGCCCGTTTATTCCATATGGTGTAATCTAAGATAGCTAGGCTCGGGCACTATTCACGCCCCCTTTTCTCTGTAAACCCTAAGAACATCAATAAAATACATACCCCCTATTTTTAGATTACATCAGTGGCGACTCCACTGGGGACGACGATCGATTCACGGTGCACCGCCGCTCAATCCATTCATCCCCTTTCATCAAGCAACGATGGTAGCAAACAATCCAAGAAACCAAAGGTTTCTGCCGTCCAAACATCAACCACAAAAAAACAATGATGAACAGATTTATTTGCAAAAACAACAAATCCAACAGATTTAGCAAGCAATCATTACAAGGCAAGACCAACAAGTTTATTCAACGGATCGGGCAGAACCAATCAAACACAGAACGAAGTTGACTCGAGGAGAGGGGAAGAGGACGCGAGACGAATCCGTCTGGATCCGGTCAGATCGGAGATAGATCCGTCCAGATCTGCCAACGTCCTCGAAAGCTGCTCCCGTATGAGCCGCGCCAGGGCTGAAACCACCATCGCCGCCGCGCTCTTCACGGTTGACAGCAACCACGCTGGAGAGAGACGAGCCGCTGCTGCTAGGAAGGGAGCTGCTATTAACAACCGCCGCCACCGCCAGGTCTCGCCGAAGACAGGTGGAACTGAGGGCCGGAAGGCTCGAAACGAACCCGTCAGGATCCAGACAGAAGTGTGACGGATCTGCCCCGACCCATCGGGGACCTCAGGAGCTGCTCCCAAATACGCCTCCGCTGGAGCCATAGCCGTAGCCGCTAGCCCCTGCTGCCATCGTTTCTGCTAGTTCCCGCTGCCTCCATGAGTCAACGGGCGGTAGAACGTCGGATATGGATGCCAAAGGGTGACTATGGATCGGTGAGCAGGTGTGTATGGGAAGAAAAGAAAAAAAAAAGGAGAAAAGGAGCAGGAGGCACAAGGCGGAAGAAAACGGAAGAAAAGAAAAGAAAAGAAAAGAAAGATAACGCGTGAGAAGAGAACAGGAAAATAAAGGAAGGAAGGGCAAAGGGAGCCGTGGAGTGTGCGTGAGCAGCACCTCATGCTTGGCCCAAGAGCATAATTTGCAAGAGGCCCATATTTGTAATGCGGACCTCTTCCAAGTCCACAAAAATTTATACAATATATGTTTTTTTAAATTCGTAAAAACTTTTACAGATCCTCGGGAAGGAATAAGATACGAAATAAATACGGTGCTTCTTGGAGATGCTTGCAAAAAATAAGTCCGGAAAGCAGGACTTACAAAGTCACCAACAATTAAAAGGTATAACAAGTTCAAATTAAATTTCGCTACAGGCTTCTAACATATTAATGATGAACAGATACTGCGGTAAAAAATCGGACCAAGAAGCCCACGCGTGAGGACCAAAACTGCCAGATCTGTCGGGAAAAATATAAATGTTATATATATAAAATTAAAAATTATTTAGGTCCTCCTGAAATTTTCAAGCAGGTTCGCAATTCATAAAATAAAATAGGTTCTTCACTCGGACACAAAAAAAGGGGGAGTGAAGAGCATGAGCTCATAAAATTCTCGTTAAAGAAGAACAGGAGTTGATGGGTAACACACACCTACTAACAATCCAACACCAGGTCTTGTTGAATTAACAGGCCCCCTGAAGGATCCAACAACAGGTCCTATCAAGCCAACATGTTTGCAAAAATAGGCCCTATAAAAGAGTAGACAGGAACTAATCCCATCCAGCGATACACAACCAGGGCTCATGAAGTACCTCCTCGATGAGGAATATAAATTATTAGGCCCGGAAAAAATTTTCAAAGGTCCTGAAGGTCCTATGTGAACCAAGAGCAGGTCCTAAAAAAAATGACAGGTCCTGCAGAATAATACAAAAATGACAGGTTCTGCAAAGAACAATCAGAACCAGATCCCGTTTAGCGATCCATAATTCAGGTTCTATGTACACGCATGATATAATAATATTATGTGTCAGTTTGTTATTACCATTGACATCATCATGTTCATTCATTTCACATGCTAGTTTGCAAATTTAATCTCAAATGATTACCTTAAAACCTAATACTCCTTGTGTTGGGTATAATGCTAATTTGGCCACCGAAAATACCGTAAAAAATATCTAAACAATTCATCTTTTATTTTATGTTACGCATACGACATAATATGCACATGATAATCATGACATATGATTTATAATTCATATCGTTATGTTGCCCAAGTGTGTCATGGCCAATTTGGCAAATTGATGTGTATGATTATTATGTAAAACTAGAAGAAATTAGTATTGATACAATATCGATGATGATCCTTTTGATGTAATTTTATTCCGGGCATGGCGCACGAGGTACCTCCTCCATGAGGAATATAAGTTATTAGGTCCGGAAAAACTATTTCAAAGGTCTTAAAGGGAGGGCTGAGGTCCAAAATAAATTCGCTCACCCCGAAGACATTTCCATTATTGAAATGCCAATTTGAAGCAGATCCTGTAGGGCCGGCTCAGGTTCGATGAAGATCCTCAGGAGAAACTAATTGATACTTAAAGTGGGAACTAAAAGATTCTCAACAAAGTCATCTATCACCAAAATACATACATCAAGAGGCGAAACAGGGATTAAAGCCTAGAAACTTCAATGGAGATTTTAATATGCAGGTCCTCTTCAATAATACCGTTGGAAAGGAGGACAGGTCCTAAAGAGTTCCACAAAAGAGGGACCGAGACTGAAATGTTAAACACTTAGGCAAAATCTCACCAACGATTTACCTACAGGTTCCACAAAATTCACAGGACAATTACAATTCAGGTTCACGCAAATGGACCAATAACTCAAAATAGATCTTGAGGTACGAAGAAAGACTAGAACAGGTTCTAAAGATGCCATACGAAGGTGGTTTAGATCCTACGAAGCTTCTCTCACCACAATTTGTATTTTATGGAACTCGAAGAGAGGCTACCGGAATGAATCCAACTGCCCACAATTCATCAATGACCCAACAGGTCCTATCGAAGTAGCAGGTTCTGCAACAGAAGGCCGATCATGATGGCGAACCGACTTGTGGTGGCCCTACCCGCCATATGGGAATGCCTGTGAGGTACCTTGGCAAATCTAGAATTTTAGTCATTAGGTCCATGGAAAAATCCTTTGAAAGCCCTTGCTGGAATAGTTGCATGAGGTTCTCTAGGAAGAGCCTTGCTTCTAGCGCCACAAAGGTGAACAGATTCAAAGAGTTCCTATGGAGGAGTCATATGGCCTAGGATGCTCGAAACAAATGCAAGCAGTGCTGGTGCACAACCCCAACAGATGCAAAATGATTCTAGCGAAACATATTCGCATGGCTTAGCGCAAAAAGGGTTCCAGGTTCTAGGTTTCAGATTCTGGATTCCAAGATGAACAGGTCCAAAGAACCTTTAAACAAACATTGTTTATGCTCACATTAAAACTCAACAGTCGTTCACGAGGCTCCTACGGAGAATATATAGGAAATCCAAAGCAAAGAAAGCTAACAAAGAAAGAGGTTCGCGTGATGACGCCAGAACCTCGAGGAGTTTCTGTGGTGGCAACACAAGCCCCATGAAACCACGACAAACATAATGAACTATAGGTGAAGCTCTAAGGGAGATATTTGGTGCAAATGAAGAATGCCTACCAATTTCTAGAAGCTCAAAGAAGCCTCAAGAAATTTTAAGGAGTCAAATAACAACGATTGGATATCTTATAAAAGATTAAAAGAAACCAGTCGCGGGGGCTGGACATTCAAAGGAGTTATACAAATAGGTATATCCAAAAGAAATCTCTACATGGGAGATACGTATCACAATGAGAGCTTGTAGAAAGGAAAAGAAGCCATGTTATACAAATAGGTATATCCAAAAGAAATTTCTACATGGGAGACAAGTATCACAATAAGAGCTTCTACAAAGGAAAAAGATGCCAATTACGCTCTTGAAATGAACAAACGATCAAGTCAACAACAGAAGGTGGAGGTTTGCACCAATTAACCTGGTTCAAAGAACAGAACCAATAAAGAAGCTCGTAGAAAGGCACGAAATGATTTGGAGACCCTCACCATGCCATCCGTCGAGGAAAAGTGGAAAGCAGGTTTCAAAGTACACCTCAAAAGAAGCATGCTTTATGTAAAGCAATGAAATTTTAGGAGAGGAGAATCTTCGTGAAAAATAAACCAGGTTTCTATCAAAGGCGAAAGAAGATTTTCTGTTTGAAAAATAGAAAGCTTATGAGGAATCTGATATGACGCAATGACAACAGTAACAGGTCCTCTACGTAGATCTTCGAAAACAGAAGCTTTAACATAAGCAAAAATCCGAACAGGCACACTCATGAAGTGAAATCTAACGAGGCTCTCACAAAAGGTGACCAAACCTTCACAAGGCCTTTATTGGGCTGATAGATACCCCAAACAGCTCCTGTAAGCGCACCAACAACCGAAGAAGCTCATTATAGGGCACAAAGTATAAAATGGCCCATGCTGGGGGCTACTGCTCGAGGCTCCAAAGAGCGCAACATGCTCCAATGAAAACGAAGCACAAAATAGGCAAGCTCAGACTTAGAGAAATCCTAAGCTTACCTAGGGGACAGGATCTCTCACAAACTTGCCCAAGTGAGAAAGCTACATTCGGCTTCAAAATACATAGGTTCCCTTCAGGAGAAAGTTGTGCAAGGCTCGATAACAAGGGAGAGTAAAGAGTATAGATTGAGCAAGAACACCATAAAATGCATGAGGCTTCGTGGATACCATGAATCTCAAGGCCTCAATGTAGCCAAAAATAGCGAAAAGGTCCACGAATGCTATAGCACAAATTGGTGGTTTCAGACTCAATTGGAACCAAAAGCTCTCTTGAGTAAATGAGGCCTATCAACTTGCTTAGAGAAGAAAATTGCAACAAATCACAGGTAGACGATGAAGCAACTGCAATCCAAATATAATGCAAAATTCTGACAGATCCTACAACACAAAAAGCCTTCTAAGGCAAAGGCCCTCTTGCCCAAAAATCTTAATAAACAAGGCCATGGTACCTTGTACCAATAAAAGCCCCGAATCTCAAAGGCCCTTGTGCCCAAAAATTATAATGAGCATGGCCATGGTACCTTATACCAATAAGAGCCCCGAAGCTCAAAGGCCCTCGTGCCAAAAAATTATAATGAGCAAGGCCATGGTACCTTGTACCAATAAGAGCCCCGAAGCACAAAGGCCCTCGTGCCCAAAAATTATAAGGAGCAAGGGTGGTACCATGTACGGCCCTTACGCCGAAAGCTACAACAAACAGGCCTGTTAAGGCGATATAAACCCGAAAGCACAAAAAGGCCAAAAGGTTCCTGAATACCTAAATTCACATCCAGCCCGACCAGGGTATTAAGTACCTGTAGGAGTCACTAGGAGAAGCTCTGAGGCTCCTGAAGCCTAAATGGAGCCCCTAGGAAAGCTGAGAGGCCGCCGAGCCTAAATCTAGGCCAAAGGTACAGAAGTACCCACAGGTCAAAAAAGCTACGGGCTGTTGAGCCCAAAAGCTAAAGGAATACCTAAAACAATTAATAAGCTAGCTCAAAGGCTGTTTAGCCCCAAAATCAAGGCATATAATGCCCAAAATATTCAAAAGGGCTTAAGGACCATCGAGTCTAAAAGCTAAAGGCATATGCTGCCCAGAACCTTCGAAAAGTTTAAGGGTTGTTTATCCTAAAGCCAAGGCCCTCGAGCCCATGTCTTATACAGGAGCCGATGATAGAAGCTCACAAAACCATAACGAAAGGAAGAGTCTCTAGTGCACAGGAAGAAGAGGCTCACTGCAGCAATTCAATGCAGTGTTAGTAATATGCCCAAAAGCCAATCAATGGATGATCGTATATAGTCGTGTATATACATTAAGGTTATTCCAATAAATATGATTATGAGATAATCGCTTGCACATATTTATAACCCTAGAGTATATATTTGATATATTCTTAAATGTCCCTAGTCGATTATTATTATGGATGGGTTATAATAATAAATTAAGACTAAGACCGACCCACATAAGAATGCTACATGGAGCGTTATATGTTTGTCGATAGCGATTCTTATATGTATTGTCCTTAGACCTGAGATCGTCAAGGTTCCCAACATGTGAGTCATATACTTTGATATTATTCCTAGTCATCCGTAACTAGGTGGACTTAAGGGTAATCATTGGGTATATGATAAGTGTGTAGTGGGTTTTGTATGATCCAGAGGGGATTCATCCAATCCATATAACGGGTATATTATCGGATGGTTTCTTGATAGAGTTGAAGTGTAAGTGCACGGCCGTGCTCGGATTATGATATGGTGATATCATTGGTATCCGTTTTGCACAGTTAACTCGAGGATCAAGAAACTGAGATTAAACATATACGAGATTGGCATATTCCATGTCTCAGTTTAATCTTGATAATGGGACGAAGGGACGATGACATGTTTTGGGGCATTTAGAATCAGTACTGATCTTGTCGTTCGGGTAGCAATGATGTGTTGCTAGACGTTGCTCTTTGCTTATAATTGTAAAATGAGATTTTACAATTATTGCCGGATGTTACAAGTGCCTACAGGGTCACACACATAGAACCGTTGATTCGAGCAGGTGGTTGAACCGTGATTGGTCCATGGTTGGACCAGTTTGTGGTTGGACCGCGGTTGGACCGTGGTTGGATCAGGGCCATTTTGGGCTGGTTGGTTCACTAATTATCAGCATTATTGAGCCACTTTAGATGCTGTTTATGTTGATAAGGTTTAGTGGAGACATTATTATGTATAGACATAATTGTGGTGGGTAGTGGGCCAATGTGTTGGCCATAACCTCCACTATCTCCATTAGCCTTTGAGGTGTGGATTGTAGTGATCTGATCACTTCTTCTCCTTCATGCCATTCACTGAGTTTTGTTCTTGAGAGTGTTCTTGAGAGCTTGAAAAAACATACACACACATCTCCTTCTTTGTGAAAAAAGAAAAACACCACAAACACTACTCCCGGAAATCTGTTGCTAGCACACCAGTTCCGGAGAGCTCGAGGTTGGAATCGTGTGACAATTCCGGCTAGACTTCACGGTTTGAGTGGATACCGTAGAGGGGCGGGATACCTTGTCTTGCTTTTGCTGATTCCGACACTTCAGTTAGGTGGAAGATCCTAACAGTGTAAGGTATGGAAAATTGTTATTCGGTTTGTACGCTTCACATGTGTTCCTATGTTGTTTTCGAAAATTCTGCTGCATGTTTTTCTTGTATATGAGTGTCATATAGCATACCGGAAACTTACAATGGTAGCGGAGCCTTCTTGTAAAGCTCTAAACCGTATAAGTGTTGCATATGTGATATGATCATCTTAGTATGTGTTGTTTTCATTTTGTGTATGTGATATGCTAAATGATTTTGAACATGTTGATGTTGTGTTTTGTCAAATGAGTTTTGAAAAACAAGCACTTGATTGATATGAGATATTGATCAAGATGTTAATGGCAGTAAGTCGAAGAGTTCGACTAAGAAAAATCGAGTGTCGATTTGTGTATCGAACGATTGTCGTTCTAGTACATCTAGGCCATAACATCGATGTTGGTATGACCAACATCGATGTTGGCATGAGTTTAGCTTAGGCCGAACCTTCATAACATCGATGTTGTGTGTCAAACATCGATGTTCTAATGAAGTGTAGCCTAGGCCGAATCTTCAGAACATCGATGTTGTGTGACCAACATCGATGTTCTCATGCAAACACTCAACAACATCGATGTTAAGAGTTACAACATCGATGTTATTTTAGCTCGGCCAAATTGGTTTGAAGTTCCAGAATTCAAATAACATCGATTTTCGAGTTCCAACATCGACGTTATTGAGTTCCAGAAGTTCAAACATCGATTTTTAAGGTCAACATCGATGTTATAATGCTACTACCAAAAATCTTGAACTTTCAAGTACTCAAAACATCGATGTTTAAGTGTTCAACATCGATGTTCTTGAGCTACTACCAAATAGAATGGAGTTCAAGTACTCAAACATCGATATTTAAGTGTTAACATTGATGTTGTTCTATGCACTCGGAAGCCTCCAACATCGATGTTTGATGGTCAACATCGATGTTCTGAGGGCTCGGCAACCGCCAACATCGATGTTTGATGGTCAACATCGATGTTTTGAGGGTTCGACAACCTCCAACATCGATGTTTGATGGTCAACATCGATGTTCTGAGGGCTCGGCAACCGTCAACATCGATGATGGTCAACATCGATTTTTAAGGGTTCAACATCGATGTTGTGGAACCCAGTAACTTCAACTGCAAATTAGGGGCAGAAGGAGGCCGAATTGATGTCTTGCCTGAACAGCAAAATTGCAGCCCTACTTCTTAGCTTTCCAGGGACACCAAGTATACACAAATCCGAGCTCTACAGCTTTGGATATGGTTGAAATACAAAGTGCTACCAAGTAGTTGGGAGAATCAGATTCTCAAAACATCGATGTTCAAGTTAGACATCGATGTTCACATGTATTTTTGTTTTCCAAACTTACATAACATCAATGTATGATTTATTGATTATATGCATGTGTTGTATGAACATATGTTGATGAAATATTAAGTTCTTAGTTGCCTTCCATGATAAGCACTCATCATTGCTTAGATCAACACTAGGTAGGTTTTGCCAAAGCAAGGTGCCTATGTTTATCCTAGCAAGGTGCGAGTGGATAATTGTAATATCTCAACTGCTTATTGTGGGTTTGGACTTAACTAAGTCATCTTAATAGGATTAAGGACTTAGAGGCAAGGGTTGAGTAATGTCTATGAGATAGATATGGACAAAGTGTTGTTCACTCAACTATCCAAGAGTTACATGAGATGTAATTGACAAGAGTTGTCTACCTAAATAGCTATGATGTAAGTGATCAGCCAAAGCTGACTTATATTGTGGTGAAATATGGATCTTGGCCTACTTATGATTATTTTGATTCATAGTAGGAGTATCATTTAATAGAATTCCTTGTTAAATGATTTTGTATACATGACTATTATTTGTGTGAGTTGATCATTGTTGTAGAGTTACCATGGCACAAAACACTAGCACATTATCATTGCGATCGTTCCTTGAGAAGGACAAGATGAATAGGAATAGTTTCCTAGAGTGGCATCACATTTTGAGGATAGTCCTCAAACAAGAAAAGAAATTGTATGTCCATGAATGGCCTGTTCCTAATGAACCGGCACCTAATGCTCTTAGGGCAGAATGAGATGCTTATAAGAAGCATGTTGATGATGCATTGGATGATTGCATGCCTTATGCTAATTACCATGGACTCTGAGCTTCAGAAGCAACATGAGAACATGGGGGCATTCGATATGATCGAACACCTGAAAATGCTCTGTGTAGAGCAAGCAAGGCATGAGAGGTACGAGACCTCTAAGGCATTGTTCCAATGCAAGATGGCCGAGTCATCACCCGTGAGACCTCATGTGCTCAAGATGATTAGATACATTGAGAGCCTTGAGGGTCTTGATTTCCTTGGCAAAGGAAAGGGTAAAGCAAAGTTTGACAAGAAGAAGAAATGTACCAAATGGTTTGGTGCATGTACATCTTCTTGTTCTTATGTGCTGAATCCCATGGGTGGTGTTGCAAAGGTAGGAAATTGTTTCCGTTGCAACAAACCAGGCCATTAGAAGCGCAACTGCCCTGTTTACCTTGAAAAGGTAAAGAAGCAGAAGGGAAGTGAGACTTCCGCTTCAGGTATTTTGTTATAGAGGCTAATATCTCTACCTCTGCATCATGGGTACTAGATACCGGATGTGGTTCTCACATTTGTGGAAATGTGAAGGAACTGAGAAAGAGTAGGAGATTGGCTAAGGGTGAGATAGACCTACGCTTCGGAATTGGAGCAAGAGTTGCTACATTAGTCGTAGGGACTCTCTATCTATCCTTACCTAGTGTTTTGGTTTCAGAACTAGACAATTGTTATTATGTACCTACCATAAGCAGGAATTTGATTTCTGTGTCTTGTATGGACAAGAAAGGTTTTTCATTGATAATAAAGAACAATTGTTGTTCTATTTATTTCAATGAAAATTTATTATGGTGGTGCATTTTAAACGATGGTTTGTATGTTCTAAACCAAGAAACGCCTGTCTATAACGTTAATACGAAGAAGGTTAGAATGAATGATTCTAGTGAAACCTATCTTTGGCATAGTCGTTTGGGCCATATAAACGAGACTCGTATTTCTAAACTCCATAAGGATGGAATTTTAGACTCATTTGATTTTGAATCATTTGAGACATGTGAGTCATGTTTATTAGGCAAAATGACGAAGGCTCCTTTTATCGGTAAAGGTGAAAGGGCTTCGGACTTGTTAGGCCTTATACATACTGATGTATGGGAACCTGTGTTGACACAAGCTAGAGGTGGATTTCAATACTTCATTTCATTTACTGATGATTTCAGTAGATATGGCTATGTGTACCTTATGAGACACAAGTCAGAATCCTTTGAAAAGTTCAAAGAATTCAAGAATGAAGTACAGAGTCAACTCGGAAAGGTATTAAAATGCTTCGATCTGATCGAGAAGGTGAATACTTAGACCGAGAGTTTCTTGATCATCTAAAGGGTTGTGGTATAGTATCACAACTTACTCCACCGGGTACGCCTCAATGGAATGGTGTATCCGATAGGAGGAACAGAACCTTGATAGACATGGTTCGTTCTATGATGAGTCAAGCTGACCTTCCTTCTCCATTTTGAGGACATGCATTGTTGAGTGCTGCATTTACACTTAACCGTGTTCCATCTAAATCGGTCGAAAAGACACCATATGAGATATGGACTGGGAAGCGTCCCAATTTGTCTTTTATTAGGATTTGGGGTTGTGAGGCTTACGTAAGACGTGAAGCATCAGATAGACTCGGCCCTAATTCCGACAAGTGCCTTTTGTATGATACCTTAAAGAGTATTGTTTCTATAATCCCACAGAGCACAAAGTGTTTGTGGCTCGGACTGCTATTTTTCTAGAAAGATAGTTCATTTCTAGAAGAATCAGTGGGAGGAAATAGAACTCGAAGAAGTTCGAGATATAGAGGCTGAGATGGAATAAGGACAGGATCCGCAAGTTGTTGTGGATGAGAATCCTGTACCTATAACACATGGACCGCGTAGGTCGGATAGGATTCGGTATGAGCCTGAGAGATATGGATTTCTCATAACTCATACTAGAGATGTGATGCTTATAGGTGAGGATGAGCCCACTTCCTATCAGCTGGCCATTAATTCGGAAATGGAATCCATGTATGAAAAACAAGGTATGGACCTTGGTTGATCCACCTGAAAGGGTGAAACCTATAGGGTGCAGATGGGTCTTTGTGAAAGACCGACGTGGATGGTAATGTGATTACCTTTAAAGGGCAGTTGGTTGCGAAAGGTTTCAAGCTAGTTCATGGTATTGACTATGATGAAACTTTCTCACCAGTCGCCATGGTTAAATCCATCCGGATTCTATTAGGCTATAGCTGCATACCACGATTATATGAGATATGGCAAATGGATGTCAAAAAACCATTTTCCTTAAACGGAAATCTTTTAGAGAATGTGTATATGACACAGCCTGAAGGTTTTGTCGATCCAAAGAATGCCAATATAGTATGCAAGTTGCAAAGGTCCATTTATGGACTTAAGCAAGCTTCAAGGAGTTGAAATCTTCATTTTAATGAAGAAATCAAAGAGTTTGGTTTCATTAAAAGTGAAGATGACTCATGTGTTTACAAGAAGGTTAATGGGAGCACTATTGTTTTCTTGTTACTTTATGTTGACGACATTCTACTCATTGGGAATGATATTCTGACACTACAGTCTGTAAAGACTTGGTTAGGAAGAATTTCTCAATGAAGGACTTAGGTGGAGCTGCTTAAGTGTTAGGAATAAAGATCTATAGAGATAGATCCAAAAGGCTTCGCGGGCTAAGTCAGAGTACATATGTTGACAAGGTGCTAAAGAGGTTTAGCATGCAAGATTCCAAGAAGGCTTTCTTGCCCATGTCACATGGCATATCTCTCTAAAAAAATCAATGTCCTAGTACGACTAAGGAGAGAGAGCGGATGAGTAAGATCCCTTATGCTTCTGCAATAGGATCTGTCAGGTATGCCATGCTATGTACTAGACCGGTTGTCGCTTATGCTTTGAGTGTCACAAGCAGATGCCAATCTGATCCCAGTGAAAATCACTGGACAGTAGTTAAGAATATCCTTAAGTACTTGAGAAGCACTAAGGATGCATTACTAAGGATGCATTCCCGGTTTACGGAAGCGTTGATGGGCTTGTTGTAAAATGTTACACGGATGCTAGCTTCTAAACTGACAGGGATGTTTTTAGATCGCAATCAGGTTATGTGTTTTTGTCTTGGAGGTGGCGCTGTATGCTGGAAGAGTTCCAAGCAAGAAACAGTTGCCGACCCTACGACTGAGACTATACAAAGTTCCACTGAGAACTATGTATCACATCTTTTGACTGAGCCTCTCACACAGCGGAAGCATGATGGTCATGCTACATCCATTTGTATTAGATACATGGATGATTGGCTTTAGTGCAAGTGGGAGAATGTTAGTAATATGCCCAAAAGCCAATCAATGGATGATCGTATATAGTCGTGTATATACATTAAGGTTATTCCAATAAATATGATTATGAGATAATCGCTTGCACATATTTATAACCCTAGAGTATATATTTGATATATTCTTAAATGTCCCTAGTCGATTATTATTATGGATGGGTTATAATAATAAATTAAGACTAGC
>JAKUCV010007321.1:8521-22269 GCA_028386065.3 Turnera subulata
TTTCTGCAACCCAAGATTTTAGACCTTTGGGGCATATTCTTTGGAGTTGACCATGTCTGCAACTGAACCACTTGGCTCTATAGAAGAACGACATGCATATGCATGCCTCTTGTCAAAGTGTGCTGCGCCGAATAACGAATGTTGTTTCACACCAGAAAGAAGAAACTTCCTGCCATGCAATTATGTACGCGCTATATGAGACTTTTTACAGGAGTCAGTGGATGTGAATCTTCGTACTGTTTTGGTGCAAACTCCAAATCGAGTAATTAACTCCAAGGCCAAAAGATACCTTTCAATTCAAGTGCCAGTTACTTGAAATGTTTCCACTTTCATGAGAGGTATGTTGCCTCAATTTGTTTCCAATTAAGTTTCTTTCTTTGGGTTCATATCCCGTCATGTTCATTAGAACGGTGATAAAATTAGATTCCTTTTAATTTGCTTAACGTTAAGTTGACCATCAATTATTAACCAATTAAAAGAAGTAGCGTTGAAGATGGAGGAGTGGTGGTCGACAACAGCAGCTGACGGTCAAATATGGACATGATTGATGATTGTTGATAAAAGTTCAGTGGTTGACGCTTTGACAATCTACTAGGTTCAGTATCCCCCAATCCAAGTGCTAGTATACCGATTTGCAGTAGAATTTGACCACGTGTCGTAGCCTAATGCAGAAAACAACAAGAAGTATTTCAACATAAAAAAAACGACCAGAAGGATAAGGGACCGTGACTTCCTACCACGAGGGAGGTAGAGGAAAATAGAGAAACGGGTTATATGTAAGACAAAATCGATATCATTTCACACGTAAATTTGATATCAAACATCAAACGGGCTATAAATGAGTATTTCCTCTCAAAAAAAAAAAACTTAAATGAGTATTAGCGGAAAATATTGTCACATTTTATTGTTCACGCACAAAAGATTTTGTGTATAAAAACATTTTCTCTAGCGAGCTACATCATTTTGGTGAGACATCTATATGGTTAAGTAACCAGCATTATCAGAGACATAGCCTATCATTTGACACTTTTGTCTATGAAACCTTCAAAAGTTCATGGAATGCTTCTTGGGGTATATCAACAGAACCAACTCGCTTCATCCGTTTTTTGCCCTCCTTCTGTTTTTCCAATAATTTCCTCTTCCGGGTCACATCTCCGCCGTAACATTTTGCAAGAACGTTCTTTCTCATAGCCGAAAGCCTGAGGACAAGTGAGGAGGTTATTTCAGAAGAACAGTGATAATAGTTGAATGTTAAAATGAAGTGCCAACTGGATTATTCATAAGGGGAGAGAAAGATAACAGTTAAAAAAACAGAACTAAAATAGTGACTCTATTCAGAATATTTTGCAAGGAATGACAGACAACTTGTCAAAGACCTACAAGCCAACACAAAAGAAACTAAAATAATTATATAACTTACGTCTCCCTTGCAATAATCTTTGATCCGATTGCAGCTTGTATGACTATCTCGAACATTTGCCTGTCAAAATATGATTCCTTGTAGCGGAAGAACGAAAACAGGATATAACAACCAAAAAAAGTCATTTCAAGTAAATAACCTGTCTATAAATTTCTTCAGCTTCTCCACAAGCTCACGACCAACTCGTTGTGCCTTCAAATTGTGAACAATGGTTGCCATTGCATCAACTGGCTCTCCATTTAAGAGAATATCAAGCTTCACTAAATCAGCTTCTTGGTATCTGTTGATGGTATCAAACAGGTAACAAAAAAGCAAGACTCAGAGTTTCGGGCATTATTTTAACACAAAAGCACAAAAATAATCAATACAATAGCGTGATGCAATTTCAACCATAAGGAAAATTTTCTTCCCGATGAGAGGGTCTAATACTATACATTTAAAAGGTCACAACCAATCACGTTGACTGACACAGCAGCTTGAGGAACAAAAAGGTAGCAACCTATTTGGTGGCATCAATCTTTAACATCCAACAGTGTGGTGTGCAAGTGTGTGTCAAAGCATGCGGGCATAAGCATGAGAGTAAGAGAGAGAATACATACTCTGAATCCTCATAATCAAATGATGCATATCCTGACGTTATACTCTTTAACTCATTGTAGAAATCGACAACTATTTCCCTCAAAGGCAGGCGATACTTCATAAATACCCTCTGGCTGCACAGAACATAATTAACTAATCAATTTTCTAATCATGGATGCTGAACAGAGAAGGTTAGATACATCAGAAAACAACAATCAAGTTCAAACACAGCCAGACCAACTAATAAAATGGGATTCAGCCCCAGCACAATAAGTTACCTGTCCATAAATGAATACTCCAACTGCTGCCCTCTCCGATCAGAGCAAAGGGTAATAACTGACCCTACATATCTAATGTGGAGAAGCAGGACAGAATCAATAAGCATTCACGCCAAGAGATAACAAGAAACTATGGAAAGGGAGCAAGAGAGCTTACTCACTAGGGATAATAATTGTGGCTATGACTGTAGGCTCAAAACAAGCTGTAACTCGGCTTTTAGGATTTGAAGGCAATAGAGCCGGATTCTGAACTTCCATTTTGCTAGCAGAAGAGACCAAGCAAATTATTGGGTAAAGCATAAGAGGGCAAAAAAAAAAAACATAAAGAAAAATAGTATAGCCCATACCTTCCGTCAGAATACTCAAAAATATATGGTACAGTTGGAACAGTAGAAATGACATGGGCTCCATATTCCTACATACCATCCATAGATACAGTGATCACTATTATGAATACCAAGTTCTACAATGGTAATAACAACAACTGGGAAAAGTAACCACCCGCCTCCCCCCCCCCTCCCAAGAAAAAAGGAGAGGAAGATAGATGGTGTCTGTTCTAACTTTCCAGGCACAACCCTTCACATCATAGAAACTGCTAACTTCTGTGACATCAATTCCATAACACCTGAAGGACACATGTAATGTCTAATACGTGGAACAACAAGCCTACCTGTTCCAGCCTTTGATGAAAAACATCCATGTGAAGTAGGCCCAAGAATCCACATCTGCAAAATGATTTAATATGGATAAATATGGAACTAAAGAAAATTCATTGTCTAAGTAGCAGAAAGACGTTCACGCCAGCACACCTGAAACCCAAACCAAGAGCACTACTACTTTCTTTTGCAACAGCGACACTGGCATCATTGCATGTCAGTCTCTCTATTGCATGGTTGAGTGCCTCAAAATCAGAACCATCAGCTGGATAGACGCCAGAAAACACCATATGTTTTACAGGCTTAAAACCTACAATTTGGGGGGAAAAAAAAGATATAAAGAAGGGTGCAAATCTGGATTAGATATAAGCCAGTCAATATCATAACAAAAGAAAGTCCAAATGGTTTCACATTCTTAAACATACATGTGACGACTGAACTCTATTTGATGCCATACACATTATTATTAACCAAGTTTAATCTCCTGCACAGAGTCTTTTCCCTTTATGCACCATATGATTGTTCACTATTTTGTTTTTGGAAGAATGAAAGATCATAAACAACAAAGACACAGCACCATCTACCCAAATAAAGAGCCATATGAGGTCCAAAAGCAACCATCAAAAAAGCATTCAAAACAATCTCAAAAAAAGCATATGGCAACAACACAATGTTCTCTACCAGTAAACAAAATGTTGAAATGCAACCATATCTATAATATTCTGCCAACAGTTTCTCAAAACTCAATGCCTCTGAAGTAACGAATAAAAGAAAATGAAGTCTAAAAGTTTCCTGACTTCACAAGTGATACAGACGAAGCAGAAACCATCCAGCTTTTGATATTAAAAAAAGAAAAAATCATGATACCTGGTAGAGCTTCTACAATACTTTTGCAATGGTGTAGAGTGTCTCCAACACGTGCTTCTGTAGTTGATCTCATACCAGTCACAATATATCCCACTTGTCCAGTGAGAAGGACTCCAGTTGGAGTGAGCTCAGGGTGCATGATCCCCACTTCTGAAACTTCATATGAACGGCCAGTTGCTGCAGATGAAATCTTATCCCCCTTCCGCAGCATGCCATCCACAACTGCAACGTGGCAGATCACTCCCCGGTATTCATTGTAATAAGAATCAAACAAGAGCATGCGCAAAGGTGAACTACTCTCCCCAGGAGGAGGGGGTATCCGCTCTATGACTGAGGGAAGGACATTCTCTAGACCCTGCCCTGTCTTGGCAGATGTCAAAAGACAATCACTTGGCTCAAGATCAAACATCGACTTCAACTGAGCTTTGACACGATCAGGATCCGCAGTTAACTGATCAATCTTGTTTATCACCGGTATTATTGTCAAGTTGGATTCAAAAGCAAGATAGAAATTAGCCACCGTCTGGGCCTGAACACCCTGAGCGGCATCAACAACCAAAAGAGCACCCTGACAAGCTGCCAATGATCTAGACACCTCGTAGCTGAAATCAACATGGCCCGGCGTGTCAATTAGATTCAGTAGAAACGTGGGTGGTCCCTTTGTATCGGCAATGTCGGAGCCACCAAGGTTGTACTTGTGGAACATGGTAGCTGTCTGAGCTTTAACCGTTATTCCCCTCTCTCTCTCCACCTAGGACAACCCATAATCTTATCACATACAAGCCACACGCAACAAACCAATTCTACGTTCAGAGTCTTCAAAAACAAACAAGCGAAGAGTATCGGCATTTCAAAAACATGCTACTTTAACAAAATTGGGGGTCATAAAGAAAGCTACAAACTTTCAAGCTAATACATAAATCCCAACAAATACCCAATTCATAATTCCCTCAACAATAACCAAAGATGGTAATGTTACCTGCAATTTGTCGAGGTACTGAGGCTGGCCGTGGCCTCTCCGGATGGTGGCAGTGAGCTCCAAAAGCCGGTCTGCGAGAGTGGACTTTCCATGGTCAACGTGCGCGATAATCGAGAAGTTTCTGATCCTCTCCGGTGGGTACTGGGTCAAATCGATGCCGTTTGCTTGGCGGGGGTGAGAGCAGAATTCGCGAGTTTGCTCGAAACGGTGGTCGTTTACTCTGGAATGGGAAGAGAATGGGCTGAATGCTGGATTTGCGAGTAGGCGGTTGAGGCGTTTTGGGGTTCTTAGGGTTTTGGAAAGCCTCTGCAGAGACATTTGCAGGGTTTAGGAGGAAGAAACGGCGGTGCCTCTGGGATTTGCTCGACGAACTTTCGGTAATCGCCTATTTGGTGCGTTATAAGAACGCCGTCGCTTTAGCCCCATGATGTTTGCTTCCTTCCTTTTTTATTCGTAAATATTTTCCAGCTCCTCTAAATATTAAATGTAGCAAACAATATTCGGCTCTTTTATCTGTCATATGAAAAACCACATTCATTTCTCCCTATTATTAATGATATTGTTAATTATTAATATTTGTTATTATATAGAAGAAATTGATGATTATTTTCTCATATTGGAAAATAATACTCTTTATTATTGTGCACGTGATTGATCATCAGCTCCAGTTACAAGACTAAAAATAAACAGTAATTAGTTTAGGAAATAATCATCAATGTGTGTGTGTTTAAGATTTCCTGCTGTATAAATAACTTCTAAGATAACATAACTTTTATAAATGTCTCTTTTATGTCTTTCATAAATGCACTATGGCCTATTCTTTCCTAACATTAAAACCACATTGTAGTTCATCTTTTCCACAAGCAAATGGTAGATCAAGCTTTCCATTCCAGAAAATGGATAACAAGCTATCCTTTATTAATATAAGTATCTTGATTCTCATCAGCATTTTACTACTTCAGAATCCATGTTGGCAGTGGTTATACACACATAAATACACTTGCCACACATATATGGCTGCTAGTTCAGGAGATGCAAAGTGCAAGTAGTGAAGTTCCTGCTGTATAGTCTGGGTTTACAAATCCGAAACTGGACTTGTACCCGTTGCCAATGTAGACACATCCGTCGCTCACTGACATGCCACCAAATATGGTAGCTCCGGTCTCATAGGACCACAGTATTGTACCGTTCCTGGCATCCATTGCAAATAGGGGCCCTGTCTTATATGTTGAGCCCCCAAATAGCACCCCGTTTGCTATGGTAACAGGGCCACTAGCCCCAGTTTTGAGTTTGCTAGGATCGGCTGTTGACCATAGAATTTCACCATTTCCAGCATCCATAGCCACCCATCCACCACCGGTTGTGTTCACTTTGGACGGCTTGAGTGTAAAATTTTGGCCTAGAGAGTTAGCAATGTTGGTGTAGACTCTCTTCTTGTCTGTGGCTGCCCCCCAGTACCCTCCACCACCAGCTCCCCCAGGTCCAGCTTCCTACATCAAAATTGTTACCCTCGTGGTTATAACTTATAATAAGCCATCCACTTTTTTCAGTTTCGTGATTAGTTCATAATTTACCAAGTTCAATCATGACGTACTACATAAGTCAATTAGCTATCATGTTCATTAACTTACTGTCGACCAGATGAGGCTGCCATTATCACGATCCAATGCCCAAGCAAACCCACTTTTCTGGACAGCAACTACTATGTCTTGCCTAGCTTGGTTGGAATGTGTGCTTAGTATCATGGGTGCTTCTGAAAAATCAGCATCTGGGTTCGGTCCAGGGGGACAATTGGGAGTGGAAAGATCTCGACAAGCATAAAACCATACATCATAGCCTCCTAGCTGCTTGTACCACTTAATGTTGCCGTAGTCCAAGTCCAGGGCCAGGATTGAATTGGAATGGTTATCAGGCTCGATGCACGCGTCAGGATTGCTGGGTACACTTTGGTTATTCTGCATTTCCTGGCATTGGCGTATACGGAGAGGGGCTGAATACAGATTGCCAGTGGCTATATAGACAAGGTTTCTATGGATGTCAATGGCTGGGCTGCTTCCCCAAATTGCTGCTCCAGCGTAGTCTCCACGCTGTCCTCCATTGTCAGGCAACATGAAAGTCTGCCACAAGATTCTTCCATCTTTGACATCTAGTTTTGCGAAGCTTCCACGGAACTTGCAGCACTCATCGATGCTTAAGCTTTCTTCTAATGATGCCACACCCACGTAAAAGGCCCTGAGAAAAATAAGTTGAAATGATGGAGTGCATATAATCTGTTAAGAAGTACCTATCGGTATTGAGATAATATCTGCAGAAACTGCAGAGAAGTTGTCTGGACGCAGCCATCACTAGTTGTAATTAAGTGTATATATATAAGTTAATGCATTTAATAGAGCTTGGAACTTTTTGATTAACCAGTTGGAATATCAGTTTTTGAGTCATCCTTCATCTCTATATTTATATGGCCTCCTGCTTGAAAAGTACTTGTAGAGTTTGCAGCACTAATCATCTCTTCTGGTCAGCTCCAAGCTTAAGCCTATTTTGCTTCACTTGTCATCAACAAGTTTGAAGAGAAAAAGAAAATGAAATGCATTGGCAACTTGAAAATGAGATCATCCTCCCGGCTAACCATACAAATAATATTGCACTAATTATATAATAAGCTAGAGGCCATCACGGATAGTGTGGCCCAATAATAAATTTTTGTCCATACAAAATGTGGCTAACACAACTCGAAAAAATTCGTTGCTTCTGGTAATCTTCCTTTTTCAAAGGGTGTGGATATGCAACTCATATCAAATAGAAAAAAGAAAAAAATTGATATACTGATCTTTCAAATATTGGAAAATGACTAACCCGTCATAATAGGTGCCAGACATGGTGATTACACTTGAAGGATTGCTATCCAGCCGGGTTGACCACACAAGCTTCCCACTGGAACGTTCAACTGCAATAACCACAGATGGCCCATATATTCCAACAATGAGCAGATCACCTGCTATTGTTGGCGTTGATCTAGACACTGTTGTGTTGGCATTGAGAACAAGACCGGTTGCATTGAGTCCTGTTAGCTTCTGCAGGTCTTGTTTCCAAATTAAAGAACCAGATGAGGCTTTCACAGCATACAAGTAACCATTCCAGCTAGGGAAGTAAAGGACACCATCGAAGATTGCAGGAGTTGCGGTTATGTCTCTCCCTGTATAGAATTTCCACTTCAACTTCAGCTTGGAAACTGTTTCTGGGCTGATCTTGGTTTCATCGCTGGCGTATCTCCTGTTGAGTATATCCCCTCCATGGTTGACCCAGTCTTGTGTTGCTTCTTCTTCTTCCTCGTCACCATATCCCTGGACCAATTGATTAGACCATATCACATAATATAATTAATTAGCTGAGAATTAATAAAAGCACTGATCAGTTTTAGTTTCTTGCTAGCGTTAAGGCACTAACATATGAATAGGCACTGGTTGTGATGGCATGGAGACATAATATCCATAGGAAAAGGACTGAAATTCTTTTGCTGCTTCTGACCACGGAAGAAACCATGATTTTAGATGTGTTGGGCCAGGTTGATACACGTTAATAGAGTGAAGGGATATATATACATACATTATGTATATATATAGTCGCATTTTACACTCAAAAGAAATACCACTAGGCTCAAGTGACGCTGGCAAAACTCAATATTTTCAGATTGTCTCCTGCAAGTTATCATACAACCAATTATCTGAGCAGAGTTTCCTCTGTTTCGTATAAGATGCTACACAGGATAGACGGCATTCAAGGAATTAATAAAACCAACCCCATGGAAAGTCCACTCATGCATATCAAAATGTATAGCAGCAGCCTTTAAACCAAAGGATGTATATGAAAGTGAATTTTCTTTCATAGTTATACAGTTGACCTTCCTTGTTTAAGGGGAAAACATAATTGCTAATCAAAGCCGGCAAGAAACGTGCTTACTTAAGTGAAGCATTCCATTAAACATGTGCCTGTTGTTAGCCATGTGGCCAAAAGTCTTACGGTTCCTCGAAGCTTGACAGTTGGCATGTCCATTATATTACTAATGCTGGTCTACTCTGTTCACTCTTACAATTTTATCAAACAATGAGAAGGGAAACTTACCATTTCGATCTTTCTTGTTTGACTGACTTCCCAATCCCAGTTCTTTAATCTTGTCCCATACGCGCGTATATTAATACAGTTGCTTCACAGAGAATATATAGCGCATTAAACTTTTATACTGATCTTTTTATGAGTTCTTATATCATATAGTAGTTATGCTTATCAAAAGCAAATAGTCCAAAGCTAGTTTGAACCGGCAACCGAGATTTGTTTAATGGTTGGACTAGCTACTCGTGTTTCTGGCTACAATTTTGAAGAGTTCTTTTTCATATTTACCACTTGTATATGTCTCATTCGCAAGCTAACATCAGGCAGCGTAATGTTTTCAAATGTTTTGCGTATTGAGGATTCATGTTTCATGCCGTGAATATATAAGGTAGCGTAATGTTATATTTTTTAAAAAAAAACAAAGAGGACCTTAAGCTTCAGTTTAAAATAAAGCTAAGTGATAATTAGGTTTAACATTTCTTAAAAATACTCGATAATACGTTATTATTCCGTTCAATGCAAAGCGCATCTTTAAAGTTCTTTTTCTTTTGTTCAAAAAAGCACAACTTAAAATTGTAGCATAGAATCAACACACAATCTTATTTCACTCTTATTCTGGCGTTGCACATTGTAAGCGACAATGGCCATCAAAATATACATAAAGCAAAGAGAGAGGTCCCTGAACTGAACGTTCCAAATCCAATGTTTACATTGTATCCATTACCAAGATAAATGCATCCATCGCTCACCGAAACACCACCGTACACAGTAGCTCCAGTGTTGTACGACCACAAGATTTTCCCGGTCTTAGCGTCCATTGCATATATGGGCCCTTCTATAGATGTAGAACCAGCAAATAGGACACCATTAGCCAATGTAACTGGGCCATAGGTCGGGCTATTCCTTGGATCCGGTGTTGACCATAGAACATTCCCCTTGGTTGCATCCATTGCCACCCATCCACCAGAAGTTGTGTTCTTATTAGATGGTTTCAGGGTGAAGTTCTTTCCATCACTGTTAGCGATGTTGGTGTAAATCCTCCTCCCTTCCGTGGCTGCCCCCCATGTTCCGCCTCCACCAATCCCACCAGGCCCAGCTTCCTGCATCCAACCCAAATTTAAAGATGTTGGACATTAATTAGCTAGCTTAATTATATAACTATGTGATACTACTATTATAGTGCCACTAGTGGCTAACTCACCGTAACCCAGAAAATGTTGCCATTATCACGATCCAAAGCCCAAGCAAATCCACTCTTTTGAACAGCAACAACAATATCTTTCTTTCTACTAGTGCCATTAACATGTAGGCTTAACATCATTGGTGCCTCTCCAAAATCAGCATCTGGGTTTGGGCCAGGTATTGGACAGTCAGGAGATGTAAAATTTATGTTGGCGCAGGCTCCAAACCACACATCATAACCCCCTAATTGACGGTACCATTTGATCTCGCCAGAGTCCAAATCCAGGGCCAGAATTGACTCAGAGTGGCTGTCAGGGTCCAGACATTCTTCAGGATGGGTTGGTGTTGTCTGATTATTTTCCTTTTCCTGACATTGGCGTACACGAAGTGGAACTGAGTACAGGTTTCCCGTGGCAATAAAAACAAGGTTCCTTTGCTTGTCAATTGATGGACTGCTTCCCCAAATGGCTGCACCAGAGTAACCTCCGGTTTTGTTGAAATTGTCAGGGAGCATGTAAGTTTTCCACAAAATCTTGCCTGTTCTTGCATGTAATTTGACAAGGCTGCCACGGAAAGTGCAGCACTGTGAAATCGACGCACCTTCCTCTTGCGAAGACGTACCAATGAAAAGACCCCTACACAAAAATGTCCCCGACATCAAACAAAATCAGAACAAGATCTTTCAACTTTAATCATACTGTCATAATATC
This sequence comes from Turnera subulata, assembly GCA_028386065.3. NCBI lineage: Eukaryota > Viridiplantae > Streptophyta > Magnoliopsida > Malpighiales > Passifloraceae > Turnera > Turnera subulata. The sequence goes on from JAKUCV010007321.1 coordinate 19,300, forward strand.
AATATTAGCTAGTCAACCTACCCTTTGTAGTAAGTTCCGGACATAGTAATAACACTGTAAGGATGAGTCTCAACTTGAGTAATCCAGGCAAGCTTTCCTGTTGACCTCCAGAGAGCAACAACAACACCAGGCCAATAAAGTCCAAAGATAAGCAAATCGTCCGCTATGGTCGGGGTTGATCTAGATAGAGTAGAGTTGAAGCCAAGGACATTAAACAAACTTGGTAGAGTGATCCCAGTTAGGTTTTGCAGATTTTGCTTCCAAAAAAGAGACCCATCACTGGCTTTAACGGCATAAATGTTACCATTCCAGCTAGGGAAATAAAGGGTACCATTGAAAATCGCTGGTGTGGCTGATATATCCTTCCCTGCGTAGAATTCCCACTTCAACCTTAGCTTGGAAACTGTTTCGGGGCTTATCTTCGTCTCCTTGTTGGCAAATCTTCGATTGTGCAAATCTCCACCATGGTTTAGCCAGTTCTGTGCCCGGTTGTGTCTATTATAACTATAAGCAGTATCTTGCATGGAATGCCACTGCAAATCAACCAAGCGATATATTCAATATAATGATTAATTGAATAAAATTCTTGTTCTATGTTAATTAGTGCATGCAAATCCAAAAAAAGAGAAAAAGAGGAGATATATAGACTTACGTTCGAATATGCCCTGGTTGTAAGTAAGCAAAATACATAGAGAACAAGCGCAAGAAGATTGCTGTAACAACATCTGGTAGGTGCCATGGCAATAATGAAACTTTTTCACCAGCTTCGTGGACCTGTCTTTATTTGTAATATACTATATATAGCTAGGGATCATGTAATCGAGACTTGGTACAAGTCTACGACCAAAAGAACTAGAGCCAACTACCAAATGTTTGTTGCACAATTAATCGATTCCTTAACAGACAAGAGAATGATTAATTAGTTGATAATCATGATTGATTATGTTGACTACGCATTTTGAAAAAGATAGTGGAGTGCGTTATTCTTTACATTTGAGAAATGCCTGACATAAGTCATATAATAATGATAAAATTGTCCCATTATCAGTTTACATGGTGTTATCTCATAATTTTTTGGATTAATTTTTAGCCTCTAACTACGAAAATTCTGTTATTTTTTTCTTTACAAATTATATCAATAGATAAAGATCTTATATATTATATTTTTTTCATTTCCTCACTCTAGTTAATTAACTAAAATGGTACTCAAAGAATAAATTAAGATTTTTAAAGAATTACAAAATTAAAATAAATTTTCAATAAAAATTAGGAATGGAAATACTATCCACCCAGCTTTTATGAACATGAGCCAGTTATCGAATTGATCTTATCCATAGCCGCATATACGATTAACAGTGGTATATTTTATGCTGTTCAAAAAGCTCTAATATATTTTATAAAATGAGTATGTATTTACATAGTTTAATTAATCTTGGGTCTGACCATTCACAAAAAAAAAATAACAATCTGATCTGAAGGAATTTAATGGCATCATAAATAAATAACAGGATAACGGATTAGCATCAAAAAAAAAAAATAATAACAGGATAACGGAATTTAGGACCATGGACGCCGTGCAAACTCGGACAACGTGGACATGTACTTGTATAATTTGCTGTCTTATCTGTTCCTCCCGGGAAATTTCGTGCGACTTGTCTTCCGAGTTTCCAAGTCAACTACGCATCACATCTTTCCAAAAACAATAGTATTTTTTTTGGATACTAGTATATTTTATCTATCATATAAAAAATAGTATTTTTCAAACAATTAATAGTTTACTGTTATCTTCCATTTTCTCGTTGTTCACGCAATGAATATTGAGTAATATTTGCATTGCACATTGAAGGTGGAAAAGTTACAGATAAGGCTTCATATAAGACTTTTCGGGCAATTAAGCACCTTATTCCACACAAAAGTTGTGATTAACTAGGATTTTGTTTTCTAAACTATGGGCTATCCAAACATTTCGAAATTCGAAAAGAGGTTTTCTTTGTTTGTACTTTGTACCAACGGTTCTCTCCTTAATCCAAGAATGAAAATTATTTTAATATTAGGAGTAAACTCCAGATGTACTCTCAGGTTGACGCTAAAATATGATTACTTAATGATATCCAAAGAATAATGCAAGAATTACATCTCAAAGTATAATTACTATTGCAAATGCTTTTTAAGTACAAATTCTCTCCACAATCTCTAACCTTAAATCACCTTAAATCCCCTTAAATCCCATCCACCGAATCTATGATGAGATGCCCACCACAAGTAGTGTTGGCCTGCTTATATTAGTTCTACAAACAATTATCTTCCTTAAGAACCAACCTCCTTGCTCATTTACTTAGAGCTTCAATATTTAATTAAACTGGCATGTTATCGCAGCGCAATGTGAGGGATTCGAATCCAATTGACTTAGGGTTAAAAAAAAAATTAATAATAATCCAATTGACTTCTTAGAAACTTCTTCATATTCTAATGATCGACCGCGGGCCTCTCAGGCAAACCAAGACGAAGCCCGACCCAATTTGGCAAAGCCTGCCTTGGATAAGTAAAAGTCAATATGTTAGAACTATCGCATTATTTATACTGCCGCTTATATCCTTTTTTCTTATGTAATTTATAATGCGTTTGACTGGGTAGCAGATAATAGAGAGGCGTCCATTTGCTAGGAGTAATTAGACATGCCATTTATGATTTAACAGAAGAAAAAAGAAAATGTAGTACAAAATGTCAGCCTCACTCCGACAAAAAACAAAATGTCAACTTCCCCCAACATTTTTTTATATTAGTTGAGGAGAATGAGACTTGAATCCGAAAGCTCACCCTTCATATACTTTTGACACAGGAATACTAATGAGTTAAAAAAACAAAATGTCAACCTCACCCAACATTGACAAGAAGGCAGGCGGTGAGCCCATCCGTCCCATCGTCGACGAACAGTTTGACAACCATTAAATTGCCGATTCACACACCCCC
>JAKUCV010007321.1:23026-176127 GCA_028386065.3 Turnera subulata
AGCATCAGATTTATTCTTCAAGAAATATACCCATGTCTTCCTACTAAAGTCATCAATAAAGGTAATAAAATACCTGCAGCCTCCATTTGAAGGAACTTCCACCGAGCATAAATCTGAATGGACAAGTTGTAGTGGTTGTGTGGCTCTCCAAGCTTTTCCTGTAGGAAAAGGATCACGATGCTTCTTGCCAAGAGTGCATGATTCACAAACTCTGTACTGGAAATCAATATGTGGCAATCCAGAAACCATCTCCTTACGAGCAAGAAACTTTAACCTTAAATCACCTTAAATCCCCTTAAATCCCATCCACCGAATCTATGATGAGATGCCCACCACAAGTAGTGTTGGCCTGCTTATATTAGTTCTACAAACAATTATCTTCCTTAAGAACCAACCTCCTTGCTCATTTACTTAGAGCTTCAATATTTAATTAAACTGGCATGTTATCGCAGCGCAATGTGAGGGATTCGAATCCAATTGACTTAGGGTTAAAAAAAAAATTAATAATAATCCAATTGACTTCTTAGAAACTTCTTCATATTCTAATGATCGACCGCGGGCCTCTCAGGCAAACCAAGACGAGGCCCGACCCAATTTGCAAAGCCTGCCTTGGATAAGTAAAAGTCAAGTATGTTAGAACTATCGCATTATTTATACTGCCGCTTATATCTTTTTTTCTTATGTAATTTATAATGCGTTTGACTGGGTAGCAGATAGTAGAGAGGCATCTATTTGCTAGGAGTAATTAAACATGCCATTTATGATTTAACAGAAGAAAAAAGAAAATGTAGTACAAAATGTCAGCCTCACTCCGACAAAAAACAAAATGTCAGCCTCACCCAACATTTTTTTATACTAGTCGAGGAGAATGAGATTCAAATCCGAAACCTCATCCCTCTTATGCTTTTGACACAAGAGTGCCAATGAGTTAAAAAAAAAAATGTTAACCTCACCCAACATTGACAAGAAGGCAGGCGGTGAGCCCATCCGTCCCATCGTCGACGAACAGTTTGACAACCATTAAATTGCCGATTCACACACACCCCCACACTTCCCTCCACATAGAAAATGTGGATTAATTAAGCCATTCAATTTATATTATGGAATTTGTAGAAAAATTAAAAGAAGAAATTTGAAAGAACAACAACAATTTCATTTGTGTGCTAATATATATAGTTGATTTGATTTCAATGTCAGTCTCTTCAATCAGATACATTTGATGGGTACCTCCAAAATCGTTATACTGTTTTCTTATTTAATATAACCATTAGAACTCTATTCGTTGGCCGCCGATTGCTATAAAACGGTAAATTCGGCTAGTTATTCATATTTCTCTCAACAAGATAAGGTGGCAATCCTTGAGTTCTTGTCTTATTTGGAAACCATTTCTTAGTATTTCTGCCAAAGCTTGTCCTGAAAATTAGTCTAATCTCTTAAAAGATTGACAAGTTGGCTCATGACTTGGAGTGTAGTAGAAGAATCTTCTCATGTTCAGGCGGCTACTACCAAAACACCCCAAGTAGTAAGAAAGAGCTGCTCTGGTACAACTCCTTCTATTTTCTTTATAAATTTTCTCTTTTATTTTGGGCAATCTCCCTCAAAAGAATTAATTTATGATTTAATTCCACACTGGAAACGAAATTGGACTCTTCTACGATGACTCTAGCCTGTAAGTGAAACTTTAATAAATTGTTTTAGCTCTTTCCTCCGGCTTACTTGTATGCATTATACTGTTATACACCCAGCTATATATCCGTTATATATTAATTACTATTAAGTACCCACCATTGACGCGACCCACCTCACGTCTTTCTCTCTATATATAAAGCAACTAGTCGTCGCATATCTCACTCAAAAGACCAGTCTTGTACTGTCCCATATGTACATACATACCTGATCCTGTGGAGAAGATGACGAAGTTTTCTTCTGTGTTGGTTTTCTGTGTAATTCTGGTGGCTTTTGGTTCTGCCAATGCCTACCAAACAAAGGAGGGAGAAGAGATAGGGAACATTTCTCTGCGTTTGGGAAAGACCTGCCAAACAAAACTGTTTTTATGCTGTGCTTAATCTGTTCCTTCGCTTTTACTTTAACAGGGAAACTGGCTGATGTTGCTCTTGGCTATGATACTATCAAGGAGTACCTGGTGAGTAGTCTTATTTCTTTTCTTCCTTTTAGCTTACTCGTAGCCAAGACAAGTTGGATCGTTGTTTGTCTGTGTTTCGCATTACTTGATAATGAAAGTTTAGAACTCCTTAAACAACATTAGGACGAGCAAAACAAGGTGAAATGGCTGGTTTCATTAATAGAAAAAACAGAAGCATAAGACAAAAATGGTACAGCTAGACCTTCTGTGGTGTAATTTGTCTTAAGCAAATTATATCCTTCTTAGTGCCAGTCTGCAGGTGCAGGGCTGCCTGCCTATGCAGGTTTCCTATGCAAATGTTCCCTAATAGGGGCTAATCCTGGTATGATAATTGCCTTTGCATCTAGCAAGGGATGGATAGCAACATTGGTGGTGAGAAAAAACAAAGTACAGGATCTGAATCCCAAGGATCTCCATCGTAGTTGCCTTTCTTTTCTCCTTGGTAACTCTTTAAGTTGTTGAAAACTGTTCAAAACAGTTCTGGGATTTTTTTTTTTTGTCATAAAACTAGATTATCAAAAAGAGTATAATAAAATCGCTTTAATTGACTCGAAAAGTCAACATCAAACTTTGAAATTTCAATATCTAAATCCCATATGATCTTGATGGGAAACAAGCACCCCATATGATCTGTCTTCCACAGAAACAAAGAAAACAAATGGAACAAAAAAATATCATCTATTTTCCCGATTCTTTGACCTGTGACTTTTTTAATGGCTGTGGTGCTGTGTTCCTGTTATGGATTGGCTTTAAGGAACATGGCCCTTAAACTTCAGGACCACTTCAAGAGGAATATGCTTTTGGCATTAATCATGGAAAATAGAGGGAAAGGTGGGGGCCTAACATGAAAACCCAGTTGTTGTTTCTTATAAAAATAGAAAAAGAAAACTAGTAGATGTGCTTGTTGTATGTGTCGCACACAGCTTATAGTATACAACATGTAGTATATACATTTAATTTTGACATCAAATTTATGGTATTTTCGTAGAATGATACATCAAGCTTTGGAGCCACAGTTGGACGGGTAGCTAATAGAATTGGTGGTGCCCAATTTACTTTGAACGGAGTTCATTACAAACTACCTGCCAACGATGGGAAGAACATGCTTCACGGTACTCTTTAATTGAACACCCTTTTCACTTGCAAAAATGGAAGGTTTACTGTTAATTTTACTTTTCCACTATTCGACTTTTGATATCTAATTAACTCATCGTACATGGATTTACTGGATAACAGGTGGTCCAAAAGGTTTCTCCAAGGTAATCTGGAAAGTGAAGAAGTACAGGCCAAGAGGCTATGTTCCTAGCATTGTCTTCACCTACCACAGCCCTGATGGTGACCAAGGTCAGTCTCTATATATATTCTCAAATTCTTAACTTCAGCTCTATGTATCTATGAACTCCTTGTCCTAAACAACTGTTGTTAAGGGATGCTTCATAAAGTAATTTAATAACAAGCTCTGCATCATTGAATTTTCTCTGCAGGGTTCCCTGGTGATCTTCTTGCAACTGTGAAGTACAGCCTCTTTGGAGAAAACAAATTTGTTATAACAATGAAAGGGAAAGCTTTAAACAAGGCCACTCCAGTGAACCTAGCCAACCATCTCTACTGGAACCTGGGTGGCCAGGACAGCGGTGACATCCTGTCCGAAGAAATGCAAATATTTGCTTCAAAGTACACTCCTGTCGACTCTGAGCTCATCCCTACTGGTGCAATCGTGCCAGTGAAAGGGACACCATACGATTTCCTCAAACCCAAAACCATCGGCAGCAGAATAAACAAGCTGCCTAATGGCTATGACATCAACTATGCGCTTGATGGCATTGGCTATGGCAAGCTCTTGAAGAAGGCAGCCATTGTTCACAACAAGAAGTCAGGAAGAGTTTTGGAGCTGTTTACCAACCAACCTGGTGTGCAGTTGTACACGAGCAACAAGTTGACCCAGAAGGGAAAAGGTGGGTTTGTGTATAAACCTCACGCTGCTTGGTGTTTGGAGACTCAAGGTTTTCCTGATTCGGTGAATCACCCCAACTTCCCTTCCCAGATTGTGAACCCAGGGGAGACCTACAAGCATTACATGCTTATAAAGTTTTCAACTCTGTAATTTCTAATTAACTCCTCTCACGACAAGAACTAGACGAGTTTCTGTTCTTTTTTTTCGTATGACGTTGGTGTTACATGAAGAAGAGAAGAGTCCACTGTTTGTGTGATTGGGAAATGTTGTAATATCAGGCAAAAGGAATAAAATAACTGCACCTTCTTCAGGCATTATCTTTTTTATTCTCTTGACCTCCAAGCTATTTTTGTGGCTACTTCAAATGTCAGTTACTTACCCTTTTATTCGCTGTAAGGCAGAGACTTATTTCCATGATCCAAGAGTTTATGGTTACACTGCCGAAACAACAGTGGCCTCATGTTTGTCAATGACCTGTCGTTGGCTTCTTTTTTTTTTTTTCTTTTTGTTTTATGGGGTGTGGGCTTGTCATTCTGTATTTTTCTCTGAGAAACTAATTTATTAAGATCCATGAACAAAAGCGAAAAAGAAAGAAGAATCCAGTGGACATGGAATAAAGACCCAAAATACTGAGGCCCAATTTGGAGAATTGGAGCACAGATCCCGCAAATAACGACCAGGCCCAATTTGGAGAGCCGGAGCCCAAATCCAACAAACTAAGTGATAACGATCAAAAAAATTTGGCACCAAAAATTATTACCAGCCAAAATGGCTGCGCTGCTAGTCGCAGGTTCTTTCCTCGGATATTCCAAACCGCACCGGAGCAGCTTCACTCTCCAAACAGGTTTCTTCTTTAAATTCCTAGGATGCCCCTGGTTTTCCTGTAAAAGTTGCTCCTGCCCGAAATGCATGCATATGTAGTTTTTCTTCGTGTTCTGTGTTTGCAGGTAAGGGGAAGAGTTGCAGGTTATTTTCATCGGATTATAGCCGGAGAAAATCAAGAAACAGGGAGCAAAGCTATTATCTTTATCACTACACTCCTCGTGTAAAGATGTGTGCTTCTTCTACCATTTCTGCTTCTACGACAGCTCCGGATTCCTACGATAAATCGAAGAGGGTGTGGATATGGACGGAAAGCCAGCAAGTCATGGCTGCTGCTGTTGAGAGAGGCTGGAACACCTTCCTCTTCTCCTCGAAGCAAAGACAGCTAGCCAGTGATTGGTCCTGTAAACCCTTCTCAACTAGAATTTCCCCCTCCTTATTTCGCTCAATTCTGGCTCCGGAACAAGGAAAATAATAGCATTCGTTGATTGTATTTTGTTTTTTGAGTTTTGGAATTGGTTGTGGGAATGTGCAGCAATAGCATTCATATATCCTCTCTTTGTGGAGGGAGGAGAAGTCGTTGATAGAGATAACAAACGTGTCGCCACCATTTTTGAGGTTTCGACTCCCCAGGAACTGCTGCAGCTTCTACCGGAAGACGCAAAAGCTGAGAATTTTATTCTTGACTTGCTAGATTGGCAGGTGGGTGTTTTGATTCTTTTGTGAATATTTAGTTTCCGCATGACTTACAATTGGGTTCATTTGAGTTATTATTTCATTGGAAGAGTCTAATTGGACGTCAATGTAGCACACCTGCATTCTTCTTCCTCTCAATTGGGTGCTTGTCATTCTAGTCAGTCTTCACATCTCGAGTAGCTAGTTCTGTCAAAGTACACCAAGCTGATTGTTTTCTTCTTTTTCGGTTTAATTTCTAACATATTCTGCTTGTTCAAAATATAACTCAATAACTTCTAAATCATACTTGCCAATGTCTCTCTTAGGTCATACCTGCAGAGAATATTGTTGCAGCATTCCAAGGCAGTCAAAAAACAGTGTTTGCCATCTCAAAGACGCCTTTGGAGGCACAGGTTTTCCTTGAGGTATCTCATTGATAGTATGTGATCCGTGAAGCTTGGATGCTTTGAATTTGTGTTCTTTACTATCTTTTCTCATTGATTTTACTCTTATAACATTCACAAGTTCACTTTCTTCTTTCAAAGGTCTTGGAGCACGGCTTGGGTGGGGTTATTATGAAAAGTGAGGATGTTGAATCTATTCTTGAGCTGAAGGTAAATTTGATTGATGGAAGGGGATTTTTCCTGAGTACGGAACATTATTCCTCATCCAGTTAGTATTATCAGGGCTATTTTGACAGAAGAAATGAAGCTAGCAACCTGTTGGGCTTGACAAAGGCCACTGTAACTCAAGTTCAAGTAGCTGGCATGGGGGATCGTGTTTGTGTGGATCTCTGCAGCCTCATGAGACCTGGTGAAGGACTTCTGGTTTGCGTCCAGTTTCAGACATTGAGATATGTTTGTGAGTTACTGTCTGATTGTAAACATACTATGATAACCTGAAAAGTTTTATCACAGGTTGGTTCCTTTGCCAGAGGACTATTTCTTGTCCACTCTGAATGCTTGGAGTCAAATTATATTGCTAGCAGGCCTTTCCGTGTTAATGCAGTAAGTTTCTGCTCACAATGCTGGAGATGCTAACACCTGTTTTAATTGTTGGAACCGGTGGCATCATTTCAATTATGTAGTTTTCTTGTGAATGACAACACTGCTCCTTAATATAGCGAGTTGAAACTGAGCATCATGTGCCACCGCTACACTTTACCAGTATCTTTTTACTGTGAAATAGTTCGGTCTAACTTTTTACCAGTTACACTTTTGTAGTAGTAAGTTCCCACGCTGATGTGTTGTTCTTATCTAGGAGATCTTTTCAGCTCTAGTTCTGATGTGTAAAACTTCTTTTTTAAAAAAATGGGACAGTGTTGAGGAACATGCTAAACTTCTTCCCTGTTCCTTCAAAAGTTTATTGTTAATATTGATGTTGTCTTGTGGATCGGAAACTCACAAGTGAATTTGGCATTCGATATTCCTTAGCAACTAAATGTACACGAATTATGGAATTTTTCCTTTTTCCCCCTCAAGTGCCTCTATTTTCTGTTGTATTGGTTTGATTGGTGTAGTACCGAGGATATAGTTCGTCTGATCAAAATTTTCATAGAAAATGGTACTTTGGTGTTGTAGTGTTGATAAATGCCCATTAGTTGCTTTCTGATATCATCTTATTACTTATATGTGCAGGGACCAGTACATGCATATGTCTCTGTTCCTGGAGGAAAGACTTGCTATCTTTCAGAGTTGAAAGCAGGGAAAGAAGTGCTTGTGGTTGATCAGAAAGGCCAAACCCGAACTGCAATTGTGGGACGTGTGAAGATAGAGACTCGATCCCTCATCCTTGTGGAGGCAAAGGTGTGATTTTAAAGGCTGTAACATTTCTTTATTTGGTGATTGTAATATTTCAATATCCCCGTTATAATGCTTTGGAAATGAATTATCTGGAACACGAATAAGTATATCTGTATAGGAACAATAATACTGGATACTTTGACATGACAGATACATTCTGATGATCAAGACCCTTATAGCATTTTTCTCCAGAATGCAGAAACTGTTGCCTTAGTACCTCCCTGCCAAGGTCAAAGATGCTCACGTTTAGTTTCTGCAAGCTTTTTAGGACCAGTTAATTCTCCTGACCTTCCACATGTGAAAATTCTCACTTCTCTTTTTTCAGGAAGTTCCCTGCAACAAACATCGATTCCGGTGACTTCACTCAAAGTTGGAGACGAAATTTTGTTGAGAGTTCAAGGGGGGGCCCGGCATACAGGTATAGAGATTCAAGAATTCGTTGTTGAGCGCTGAACAGGAAATATTGGCATTGGCAAGGAGTCGTAGAAACCAGAACCCCATCTGTCTGCTGTTGGTTTCGTTAAAAGCTGATGAATTTGTGCAATTGCACGGGGGACATTTTGTCTTTTCTTAAGAAAAAATATGGGATCACATTTCTACTCCTAGTCAATGCAAACAGGAGCTTATGTGACATTCAATTATATGTGTTGTATGTGCAGGTGCTTCCTTTCATGGTTAATTTCTGGCTAGAATGCTGCAAGTTTTGAACCAACTGTGAGATTTGTTTTCAAGAAATCCACTTTGCTAAGGTTGACCAAGCATCTAAAACCTGGCTTTCTGTCTATAGCTTGCTGTTGACACAACAGAATCCTAAGGATGTTATGACTTGGTATTATTGTGAGTTCTTATTTCTGACAAAAGAAATTGCGATACAGGCATCCAATGTTTTTGTCCAGTCAATACATCGAACCACACATGTTGTTTGGTGGCGTCTGGGCCTGGCGCCTGATGTTTTCTGACCCAGTCATCACCATATTGTAAAATTTAGTGCATGCATTTGGAATTGGAATTCTTCGATGGAGATTGGAATGTTTATGTTGAGTTATGTTGAAAATAATTAAAATGAGTTAATGAAGATAGTTAAATAATCAAATTCACAGTCTATTTCCACAGCTGGATGCCATCAGAATCAGATGTCAACTCCTTGACTCGGACCTTTTTAGTTTTGGTAACATTTAACAAATTAAATGAAAACAACGTAAATGATATAAACCGATATGCTCTTCCTAATCTTGATACGCTGGATCTCAAAAGAAAGAGACAAGACAACACAAATCATGGTAAGAACTTTTGACTGAGATGGAGCTTTTTTTTTTCTTAAATCATCAACAAGACCTGCTATTTTCTTTAGTCAAATTTGATTATTCCTTACACAACGGTCAAGTTTTCCTACTGAATATGGTGTTTTCAAAACAAGCATCACTCTTGAAGAGGTCAAGTCTTTCCTGTTATTCTAACTTTGCCGATAGCCTGATACCATGTAAAGTCAAAATATTAATACTTCCTGCAAAATAAGATTTCACCAGAACCTGCTGCCATCACTCACTGTATATAATGAGCAGCGTAGTTACATCTGACCAACATTAAGCAAAAAGCATATAGTTGTTCAACAATGGAAAGCATCTGGTTCTACCTACTTTATTTTGTTCTCTTTCTTATTCTTGCAATTAAGTTGAAGAAACAACCAAGGAAGAAGTTCAATCTCCCACCAAGCCCACCATCTTTTCCAATTATAGGTCATCTCCATCTCCTCAGACGACCCCCCCTCCACAGAACTTTCAACAATCTAGCAGAAAAATATGGCCCTGTCATCTCCATCCGGCTTGGATCCCGCTTAGCAGTAATTGTATCATCATCAGCAGCAGCTGAAGAGTGCTTGACCAAGAATGATATTGTTCTAGCCAACCGCCCTCCCTTTGCAAATGGCAGGTACCTGCAGTACAACTGCACTACCTTGGCTGCAGCTAGCTATGGTGATCATTGGCGCCACCTTCGCAAGCTCTGCACCATCGAAATCTTTTCTACTACTCGTCTCAACTCGTTTCGAGACATACGAAAGGATGAAGTGAAGAACTTGCTCACTAAAGTTCTTCATGACTCTAGAAATGGCTCAGGGAAGGTAGTGCTGAGGCCAATGTTTTTGGACATGAATTTCAATAACGTATTGAGGATGATTACAGGGAAGAAGTATGATGGTGAAGATGCCAAGGAAAACGCCGAGGAGGCGAGGATGTTTAGGGAGATGATGCAAGAATTCTCAGAACTAACCACGGTCACAAACTTGGGGGACTTGTTTCCCATTTTGGAGTGGGCTGATGTTAGAATTGTGAAGAAGATGTCTCGGGTTGGCAAAAAGATGGATGCCTTCTTTCAACGTCTGGTTGATGCTCACAGAGCTGATAATAAAGACAGAAATGCTATGATAGATCACTTGCTGGCTTTGCAGCGGGAAGAACCTGAGTATTACACCGATGAAATAATCAAAGGTCTTATTCTGGTAAGTTTCTATTCAATGAACTCTTTAAGGAAGGAACAGTGTTTCTTTTTTGCTAAGATAAAAAGGAAATGAAGTTGTTAGATGATTCTAAACAATTTTTTCCTGCAGGTGATGATGGTTGCAGGAACAAAGACCTCTGCTCTGACTCTAGAATGGACAATTTCCAACTTGCTCAACAATCCAGAAGTGCTAAACAAGGCTAAGAAAGAGTTGGAAGCTAATATTGGCGAAGACCGATTGGTAGATGAATCAGATTTCTCCAAACTTCCTTACCTTCAAAACATCATTTCTGAAAACTTAAGACTGTATCCAGTTGCTCCACTTTTAGCTCCTCACTACTCATCTACAAGCTGTACCATTGGAGGATATGATGTGCCGGCAGGAACATTGATATTTATAAACGCATGGGGCATTCAAAGGGATCCAAAATATTGGAACGATGCAACAAGTTTCAAGCCTGAGAGATTTGATGGTAGCACAGAAGGTTTCAAGTTCATGCCATTTGGATTGGGAAGGAGGGCTTGTCCAGGAGAGGGACTTGCACACAGAATAATGATCTTGACTCTGGCTTCATTGCTTCAGTGCTTTGAGGTGGAAAGGATTGGTGAAGAGGAAATTGAGATGAAAGAAAAAGCAATGACACTTATGCAAAGAGCTAACCCATTGGAGGTGAAGTGCAAAGCAAGGCCATGCCTAAGCAAGTTTCTCTCCTAAGGCTATGAAGACATATATGTTAGCTTTTTTCTTTTCCTGATTAAATGAACATCAACTGATATTTGATGCAACAAAAGATTATGTGATGTAGTTTACAGAGGATTGAACTTCAAGAGAAGATTGTTATTAGAACAAAGGAACTATGTGTAATAACATTTAATTTGTATCCTTTTGCTGCTACTACAAAGTTTATGCCAAAAGATTGAATCTTTAGGACGAGTAAATATAAAACGGGCCTGGTGTTCTTTAGAAGGAAGCCCAGTTCTAGCTGACAGGCCCAAAACACTCACTCTTTGAGAGTCATATCCATTATCCATGAGGATCTTAGTAGTGCAGAGGAAGAAGACAGAACAGAATCCAATAGAGGGTTCACAGATAATAAATAATCTTTCTTTTTTTAATAAACCCTAACTGCCGCTTGGACTTCACTAGAAAGAGTACCAAACAACAACAACTTAAAGAACACAGCTTTGCCTTTTCACCTTTCGTATAAATACCATCCTCCTCACTTAACAAAAACAAACCCATTACATTTTCCATTTCACTTTTCGCTAACCATAAAAACCCTCGCTTGGGATTTTTCATTTCCTCCTCTCTCTCTCTCTCTCTCTCGCTTTTGTCTCTGTTGAAGCAGAAACAGAAAACAATGGTGGCTGACAAAGGGAAGAAATCAAAGCTCAACGAAGAAGAGGAGGAATCTGATCACATTGATGGAGAGCTCGTCCTCTCCATCGAGAAGCTGCAGGAGGTCCAGGACGAGCTCGAGAAGGTTACCCTTTTGTTGTCCCTTGCATTATATGTTCTCTGTAAATACGTACATATAGACACTCTTTCGGATTTCGTAAGTGTTTTTTGTTTGAAAATGTGTCTTTTGCATGGTGGGTTGGTGTCCTTGAGGCTAAATTTGTTGCCTTTCCCCTGCTGATGATGTGGATTACTGGGTAGTTCATGGCTTTGGTGGTCTTTGATTTGGGTGAGAATGTGGTGAGGAATAGATATGAAAGGCTTGGACTTTTTCCTTCCGTGTTTGGAAGTCGAATGATGCAAAATTTATCAGCTGATGGAGATTGTATTCTTACTTGGCTTGGGTTTATAATGGAATGAGAAAATTGCTGGAGGCCATATTGGTCTGTCGGTTTTGTTCTATTGGTCTTGTTAGTTTTAGATGCTACCATTTTCAGAATATGAATTTCTCTGTTTGCCTTTGAACACTGGGCTCACCATCCTAGAGGACAGAACAGCCTAGTTAGTTTGGCTGTGATGCCCGAAGTGAACTTGTATTTTGACACTATTAATGCTGAGATTCTGTTGCTGTATAGTCATGGACATTTATATGGGTGATTTGCAAAGAAAGGTGGCGCCATTCTTGATGAATCTCATTTATATTTTAATCCTGTAAAGGTAGAGTGGAGCATTGATTATGTTTTCAGAATGTTCCATAGAGTATGTTACTAATTCATAAAGCTTGTTATCTGCTGTTGCACCTCACAGATTAATGAAGAAGCTAGTGATAAAGTATTGGAAATTGAACAAAAGTACAATGAGGTGCGCAGGCCTGTCTACGCCAAAAGGAACGATATCATCAAATCAATTCCTGACTTTTGGTTAACTGCTGTAAGTGGTTTATTTACTCTCAGATATTATAATTCAGTAATGTCTATCAGTCCAGTTCCTTATTGTGACACTTGAAATGCAGTTCCTAAGTCATCCTGCCCTTTGTGAACTTTTGACCGAGGAAGACCAAAAGGTATGCTATTTGAATATAACCGGTGCACTTGCTTTTTATGTAAGTTCATCATGTGCAGTTGCTTTGTATAGTAATCTTTTCTTTTTTTCTTTTGTTTCATTCCATCATTGATGATGTGCCACCAAGAGGCCCATTAGGGGCATGGCCATCACAACTGGGGAAATGCCTCCTAGCAGTCTTCTCATGGCCTTGGCCGTCATTCCCCCCACCTTGGACCCTCAACTCGAGGGGCTAGTGATGAAGCCTAATCATTTAGGAGTCAAGAGCCTGGCTTCCTCGTGAGAATTGAGTAACAGCTCTCTCCCTAGAGGCTGTTTTCTGGACAATATAGTGATGGCTCCATCACAAAACAGAGAATACCTATTGGGGAACCAAGCAGGCTGATAATTCATGATGTCACCCATATTTGTAGGCAACATTTTATTTAAGCTGTTGGAGATGGACCTTGAAATCAATTATGTTCTTAATTTTGTTGTTTTGACACTAGCGAAAACTTACTATGTATGATAATGCTTCTTTCATTGATGCAGATTTTCAAGTATCTAGATTCACTTGAAGTAGAAGACTTCAAAGATGTGAAGTCTGGATATTCCATCGCATTTGTAAGTTTCTTTATCCGTTGCTACTTTTCTGTCCCTGAATATAGTTCTAATGTTGCTTCCGTTTTTTGGCTTCTAATATTTTGATTAGGAGTTACTTAATTCTTTTGCCTACTTTTTGACATGCAATCCTCCATAAGTTCAATGTTATTGTTAACTCATAGTGTTTCTTTGTTCTTTTAGGGGAATGTTAATGGTGTTGCTGTTGCGCATTTACAATTTTAATTCTCTTCTATTTTTTTTCATGTGTCAACATCCAGCTTTTCAATGAGAATCCTCATTTTGAAGATACAAAGCTGACAAAATCATTTACATTCTCGGATGAGGGCACTACCATAATAACTGGTACAAACATCAAGTGGAAGGAGGGCATGGTAATGCTGAGATCCTTGTTCCTGTGCATCCTTCTCTCACTCTCTTCTTCTAAACAGCTGATAGTGAATTGTAAACTGTGAAGGGTGGTTCAAATGGAGTCAATCACGAGAAACAAGGGAATAAACGACCGCTGGCCGAGATGAGGTAGTTTCCTGTTATTAGGTGGCAGATCATTAGTAGGTAACCAAAAATTTTTTGCTAAATCATGGCATCCTTAAGAATATAGTTGGGAATGTAGGAAGCCTTTAATAATGTAGAATTGTTGTTGACATATTGAAGATTATAAAGAAATCTTTGTATTGGAATTTAAGGAAAATTGTGATCTTCTTATAGTGACATTGAAGATATATACTTCTTAGACAGGGTGCAACATTGTAGCTGGCCTATATGCTCTCTTCATGTCTTCATATCTTTCAAGATTGTTAACTCTAAGATTAGTTTTCTTTCTGGTTCATAAGAGTGTGCAATGCAACAAAATGGGCACAAACTGAATAGAATTTGTTTCTGTAACCAAATCATCTCAACTTCTTGATCCAATGTTTTGATATACTGATCAGTCATATGGTATCAGTCAATTTTTGCTCTTGACTATTACATTGTTAAGCTTTTTATTGGAAATAATATGGAAGTTTGTCATTCTTAACTGCAATTTGGTGTAAAAGCTTTCAAGAAGATGCGATGAAAGCAGCTTTCAGAGTTTTTTGTTTTGTTTGCTTGTCATATGTACTCATTGATGGTTTCCTTGATAATTTCATGAATGCAGCTTCTTCACTTGGTTCGCTGAAACTGAGCAGAAAGATATCTCAGAGCTGCATGATGAGGTTTCAGATGTTTTCCCATTTTTATTTTTTTGGGTTTAAGGGAGTTACCTTAAATTTTCTTTATGGTTTGAGCACTTTCTCTTTCACGAAGTTGGATTTTATGCAACAAAAGAATAATGTGAAACTTGCTTTTAAAATTGAGGGACAGATTTGAGAAAACATTGAAACATGTAACATTTCTGAGGTATTACCAATGGGCTTGTGGCTCATTGGCACTCTTGTGTCAAAAACACAAGAGGGGTGAGGTTTCACGTTCGAGTCTCACTCTCCTCGACTAGTATCAAAAAAAAACATTTCTGAGGTATTTCTGCATGATTTGCTTGCCTATGGTAAAAAACAGGTCTGAGGTTTTCCCTTGCACAATTGCAGGTGGCAGAGATAATTAAGGATGACTTGTGGCCCAATCCACTGAAGTACTTCAATAATGTAACGCTTAACTTTGTTCTCCTGGCTAGGGGATTAAATGAGATTTGTATTTTCTTTGAAATTTCATTGCCTGTTCACTGTTGTGCCAATTTTATTGTTTCAGGATGCTGATGAAGAGGACTCTGAGGGGGATGAAGATGAGGAGGTAATGAAGATAAGATTCTGATAAATTTCATTGTGCATACCCAATAAAGCACGTGCGCTTGTTTATACGTCCGTCCATACACATCTGCATTGTCACATGGTTACTTAAACCTTAGCACCATGGAATGTATGCGGTTTATCAGAGAACTAGCTTCTTTTTTTTTTGAACCACCAGAGAACTACTAGTTGAAGTGAGACTTTTCTGGGACCACTCTATGTAACAAATCTAGTGACATAACTGATGCTCATCATGTGTGCTGCTGCTACTTGGAAGTTTTAAATATTAAGATTTTGGGGACAGATGGGAGATATTATATTCAGATTTTTGAGAATCAAAATGATATGCATGCTTCTTGGTTATAAGCAAACTCTGCTTGATACTTTTTTTTTTTTTTTTGATGAAAGTAATACACTGACGACTGATGATGTTCAGCCAGTTTCTCTGCTGATTGCTGAACCAGTGGTGCTTATTTCTGATGCACCAAGGTATCCTCCCGTGCATGCATACACCACGCATTCCCTTTCAATTTCAATATCATCTCCAATGCCACAACTATCACAATAAAGTTCTTCCAATGTGCTTCAGCAAACTGTGCTAGATAACATAATTACATCTGCGTGCCTTTTTGGAGTTGTATTGACAGCTATGCCGTTTTTGTGTGACAATATGAAAGTCGTTCAAGCTTCCATCAGTACCAGCAAATTTTTGAACTATCAATAGATACTCGTGCTGGGAAAAATGTATTTCTATTGTTCTATATTTTACCTGACCCGGATGCTGTTTGTTTCTAGGAAAATGGCGATGACCAGGATGACGAAGAGGAAGAAGATGATAATGAGGAAGAGAACTGAAGTTCCTGGCTTCATTCTTCCATTCAATGTTTGATACCGTGAAACGAAGTGCCTGAGTAGATATAGAGCGGAATAGTTTATGATATGTAGCTGTCTGCATTTCTTCCTCATTTTGCAGCTTTCAAAATGTTTGTTACGTAAGTGGTTTCTTAATGGTGTTTCCATCAGACAGCTCCAGTTTTGGATCATACTCTTTGTTTATGTTTTAGTTACGTGGTACTTTCATAGAGCTGTTAACTAATTGGGATTGATGCCAAATAGAAATGGTAGAAAGGAGAAGATCTTGTTAAATCATGATTTGTTAGTTGTTTGAGTGTTACAGATAGCTTAAAATTGTTTGATGTTAACCAAGCAATAGAAACTTCACAAGAAGGTTTACTGCAAGAAAGCACAAAAAATTGCAAGAAAAAGACTGTCTAAAATGTCATCCTATTGAAAACTGGGCAATGTGTAAAAAAGAGGACGCCTGCATCCTTTAGCTACTTGCTCAAGTCAATAGAAAGGGTAAGTTTTGAATATAATGCTTACTAGACTGTAAAATCCGCAACTGATTTGGATTGAAGTGGGACAGAAGGAATGGAGAGAATAAGCAGAAGCACGCACAAAATTCTTGCAACTGGTCTAGCTTCCTTTTAGGAGATGAGGCAAGGGAAGGGAACACAGAACTTACTGGTTACTATAATGGAGGTATTGTAAATTCAAGTGGTTTCAACTTCTACATATGAGATTACACATTTACGTTTTACTGAATAAACAAAGAGTCGATTTACTTTCCTTCCATCCTGCAATACTAATTGCTTTGAATTGCACAGTTTACCTTTCCCTCTTTTTTTAATCAAAACTCGTTATATTTCATTCATCTCATCAAACATGTAAAGAGAGTCCAGGGAGTTTGTGTGAGCTACTCTGGTACAAATTTTAAACTTACCAAATGCGAAGACAAAACCATGATATCTTTCAAGATAGCAGAAAAATAAGAAAAGTCTTCAGAATGGAGATGATCGGCTTGTAAATTTGCTTGTA
The DNA here is from genome assembly GCA_028386065.3 of Turnera subulata. Taxonomy (NCBI): domain Eukaryota; kingdom Viridiplantae; phylum Streptophyta; class Magnoliopsida; order Malpighiales; family Passifloraceae; genus Turnera; species Turnera subulata. The sequence continues at coordinate 39,621 of JAKUCV010007321.1, forward strand.
GTTCATTTACATACCGATAGTTCTCCCTCCTGAAGAGTTTCCTTCCTCTGGTATGGTATGGATAAACCCTGAGAAGTTTAGAGGTCGGACGTAAGATATTGGAGGAAATTAAACCAAAACCAAAATCACAAGCCAGCCCGTGTGATGCTAATTGGTTTAGTTCCCTCCAATTCTTACATACGGCTTTTAAATATATGCACCGAAAAGAATTGGAAATCCCAATTGACTTTGGAGTCGGACATAAGATATTGGAGGAAACTAAATCTTGTTAGTACCATATTGTGTACAACAACGATGCAACAATTGATTTAGTTTCCTACAATTCTTACATACGGCTCTCAGAATTCACAGATAGTAAAAGCACAAAGTCGCAAATCTACAAGTGGGAGCTAAGATATTGGAGCAAACTATACCAAGAACATAACATGTAACTCCCATTGGTCTAGTTTCCTCCAATTCTTAGATACCACTTTTAGAAAGTATTAACTACAAAGCAGCACTCTATAGTGTATAGGGGCGTGGTAGGTGGTGAGTAGATGTTTAGCTTCAGTTTCCTTGAACAACAACACTAACTGCAGCTTTCTTTATATAGGAGCCTAATGGGTAGAGATGTCTTGGCCATTTAATAAAAGCACTAACCAGGACCTTAGACACTTAGACAAAGGCACATGACTACATGAGTTTTCCCTGAGCGGAACAAATCGCGGGCCAGAGAACAATATCTCTGGTACGATTCTGTTAGAACTGAATTCTGTACAAGGGCATTGTAGGGTTTCAAATTAGTTGTACAATTGTTTGACCATGGAAGTTATTATGTCCTAGCTCATTCTCGCCACTATATGCAGACAGCTTTTATAGAACTCAATTTGTGGAAAAAATGTCTGATATCTAATTTGAAAACTTATTGAAATTGCACCAACTTCTATTTTTGTGTGAAAAAATTATAAATTCAACCAACTTCCACAAGGAAGGAAGCAGAATAGGGAAATTGATAATAAAGAGAATTTACAAAGTCAGTGACTTGCAAGTCGAGATATTATGTTTACAGTGAAAAATTCAGCCACCGCGCAAATACATCAGTGATGACAAAAAGTTCATAATGTGAAAAATAATTTTAACTGCAAACATGTATAATCACTACTTGAAGGGTATGGAATTAACATGAGGGTTATGGATAAACCACTTCCTAAAAAGGATAAAATTTATCAAGGCTACAGAGGGGAGCTGGCTGCAACAAGCGCAACCAAGAATACAACAGAATCATCGCCGAGTCTGTGTTACACTGAACTAATGTAAAGAAATGTATTGCTGCTCAGTCCCGGTCTTTTCCGACCATTACCATCACGGGAAATGGGCAGCTAATCTATAAGTTCTATGTCTATCTAAGGAGAAAATAGGGATCAAAACCTTCCCAATCCGAGTTATCTGCCTGTTTACAGATCAACTGATCGGTAGAGACACCAATCTTTAGCTCGTGTGTCTTTACAACCAACAAATACAGGTTAGATACCAAGGGGTTGCTGAAATATGGTTCAATAGTTTTACCAAGACTATGAACATCGGAGAGTAAAGCGACACCATCCTGGATACCCCCATTAAACAAGCAGTTTGAAAGAGCATAAAAGCCAAGCAAATTTGCGTACAAGGGAAGAAATGCATCCTTGTGGTTACCCACTCCACCAATCCAATCAACCCCTTCAAGACTCTCAACATGGTCTTTAGCAAACGCTGTCAACTGATTATGAAACCTCATTCTCCAATCATATACAAACGTCATGAACTCATGTCTGTTAGGCGCATTGGCAGGCCATGATTTTGAAATTGGAAGCTGCTCCAAGTGGTGGCAACAAATCTGACAAATCAATAGCTTCTCTTCGTGATGATTATCGATTTCCTTGTCAAAAACTCGTCTCACAAGATCTCCTTTAGACACTGCACAGTTTCCTGCCTCAAGCACCCACTGGGAGAGATATTCGAAGTAATCAATCCAGTGACCAAAGATGGAAGACAGATACTGGAAACTCAGTTCAATAACTTTCTCCACTTGGGTCGGGACCCCTTCAGCACCAAAGCCATTTCCATTTCTTTTTGAGGAAAAGCATTTTTGGACATCCATTGCAAGCCTTTGCCTAATCCCATCATCTTCATCCTCCAGCAGCTTGATGCAAGTGAACCATATGTCCAGCACCTGATGAGCATACCTGTTACTAGCTCCTGGCTCAGACAAGGAGCCTACAGTTTTGGAAGAAAGTTTGTGACTGAGCACTGAAGAACCAATAATTTCAGCATGTTCCAACAAAGAGGATGAAATAATAGATTCAGCTGCTGCCTTCCGTGTGCTAACTTGCTCTGATGAGTCACTATGTTGTTTAATCAGGTTGACAAAAAATGCTACGCATTCGTACGCATGGGCTGATGTTTCCAATTGATACGATTCACTAGTATTTCTAGTTGTTTTTCCCACGCTGGCAAGCGCATTGGTGGTTAATAAACCAGCAAACTGTTTGACGCATATAGCCATGCAGCAGATGAGCATCTCTCGAGTCTTTAAATGTCTTGTGAGCTTGTACAAAGATAACAGCTTATCCCAAAACAGAAGCATGGAATCAAAATCCAGAGTACCAATGTATAGAATGTCTGCAGACTTTTCAGCATCATGTTTGTGAAACTGCAGCAAGTTCCAAGTGTAAAGAATCCTGAGCATGTGATATCTACATCTATGGTTCTTTTCAGAGTCCAAGAGCTTATTCAGTGTCTCCTGGAGGTTTGACTTTGCCCATTCCTGAATAACTCCAATTTCATAGCTAGGTAACCCAGAGCTAAATTCTGTTGATTTTATGAGCTTCAACAGCCATTTTAATGTTGCAAGTCGAACTTCGTAAGATGGATCCGACAAGGAACGAATTAACCTTTCCTGGAGTCCTGGAGATTCATTATCTGCCTCAGGCTGCTTTAACAACTCTGTGTTAGGTGGTAAATATGGCTGCGGTATCTCAAGAACCTCTTCAGCTACTTCTTCAGATGGGTACAGCACACAGCTGAAGTAGGAGATGGTTGCTTGTTCGCACAATTCTGCTATTGTTGGATCATAGTATGATCGTATGCAAGAATCTTCCAAATCAAGGCATTCTGTTGAGAGCTCCAACAAAAGATAACGGACGGTTGAAAAAGTTTCCCTGTCATGGCCTGTTCTTGAAATACTGAGCATATGATCCAGCACCCTCACAAATAAGGTATTGAGGATAGGGCATGGGCACACTCTAGGATTGGCAATCCATGATCTCTTTGCAAGAACTTGTACCAAGTCACTAAGAATTTTTTCTTTCTTAGAAAAGTCTGCTAGGTTTCTGCAATTTGCATCGAGAAGGGAGCACAATTGCAATAGCATTCCATGAATCGAATTATAGGAAACATTCCGAGATCCACTGGTTTGGTTCAACAACGTGGAGGAAAACAAAGCATCTGTGGTTTGAATATCCAGGGAGGGCAACTCAGAGGCAATATTCAGAAGAACAGTTGGCAGTTTCTCATTTGATACCAGTCCCGTTAAAGCTCTAGAAGCAAGAACACGAATCCGTAAATTGCTTTGACTTGAGCACCTCTTAATAAAAGGCATAAAAAGGAAAGGATCCAGGTCGTCACCACTCTCGCTAGCAATTGTAGAAGGCTTGAGCCTCGATAAAAGAATTAACATAGGGCACAAACTTGGATGAACAACCTTTGCCAGCTTAGATTCAAAATGTCCAGAGGTATCGGCCACAAGAGAATCGGTAGCAACTTTCAGTTCATTGTAAATAAATGGATGCAATAAGGGATACCTTCAGGAAGAAGAAAATTCAATTAGCTGCAACTTAAGAAATCAAAAAATTATCATCCAACTAAATAGCAGGACCACATGGGAATGGGATGTATCAAATGAACACTCATAATCAGACATTTAAACAATGCACAAATTTCCATAAAGTGACCAAAATGATTTCAGGAATAAAAGCTCTGACCTCCACAATCCTAATCAAGGGTTAGGGAAATCCACACATCCTAGGTAGTAAGATTTTCAACACAGAAAGAAATGCTATTCATTTTGCAGAAAAAATGCTATAAAGACTGGCCATAAACCATACATATGCAAAAGACTACTCTTGTTTCCCATGGCACTACCAGCAAAAGAACAAAATTTTTACAAGCTTGGGCCAAAGTTCATTCATGATGGTGAGACAATTTCTCCAACCATGGAAACTGAACATTGAACTGTCATGAGCATTCTAAGGCTGCATAACTATATCAAAGTCAGAGTTGCATACCTGTGAAAAAATTCAAGCCCGGTTAATGCACGTCTTGCAGATTCTCGCTTTTGAACATTTAAAAATCCTAACATGCGTCGTACCAATGCTGTATACGCAAGACATGCACCATTCCGAACCTCCCAGTATGGAGAAGAGAAAGAGCGTATGGAAACAATCAGAGCTTCCGCAGCAAAACCAGAAGTATCAGTTGCCAGGTTTGTATCATTAAAAGCAGCTCTAAGAACATTAAAGGCATGCACAGTTGGAACTACACCCTCATCTCTAATCTTTGAGGTCTTTTCTATCACATCCACCGGAAATTGATGTGCAGAATCAGGCTCTTCTTCTGACTTTGTGGATGAAAACTTGCTTGAACTGGCTTGTCTACTTTTGACATCAGTTGGATCCAACAAAGATCTACTAGCTAGATCTATTAGCCATCGTAGAGCACGAGGCAGGAGTTTCTTTGGTGCTCCATCAGGTTCTGAGAGAAATAGAGCAATGAATGCTGCAGGAATACCTGCACTTCTTCTTAATAAATCATCTACAACTTGTCCCTCGGCCACAGTTCTATCCATGACTTGCTCCATCCAAGATTCTGTTAATTTACAGAGTCTGGAAAGGACAATCATACCAGGGAAAAGGCATAATAAGTAAATCAAGAAAGAACCATTTATAAGCTAAACTATATGTGTAATTGTCACACAACAAATAAAATAGAGCTGGTGGTTCAAGATTCATCATCTGGCTTTTCCTTATTCACTTGGTGCAGTCCTAGCATCTTCCAGTACTCTGCAACACTGGAATGGGGCTGCACGGTTCACTTTACATTACACAAAATCTTAGATGCTTTTCATGTTTTTGTTTGCCACTGTAAGAGCTAGAGCTAGTTTTTCAGCTTTTCACCTTATGACTGGGTACTGATGTATTGTAATGGGTGACTTTTTTAGCATTTTTTAATGCAAAACCATGATTAGCATCGAAAAAGAAAAAAAAAACACAACAAATAAATAGTATATAAAGAAGAACTTTGACACATCCGGAAGCCACCAAAAACAGTTAAGCATCTCAGATTTCCTTCAAAATATACGACCTTTATTTTCCAAGCTGGGGAGTTGATTCTGAGCATTGCAGTTTTAAAAAACATTACAGACAAGCTTCGATATGCAAGAGAAAGAAGTCATGATTGTTTCCTTTCAATTTCAAGAGTTAGGGACCAGCAAGATTTAGTATTTGAGGACAAATAATTAACTTTCTGAGAGAACACCTAATTGAAATATTCCATCTATAGAATGAAGATTGTATCATCAAAAAGAAAGAAAAAAAAAAGACGTGATCTTTCAATCAGATTCAAGAGAAAGACAGTGTAACAAGAAGCATTCAACCTTAATACTGCCATCCCTATATAACTCTGACCAGAAGAAGTTACAAGGCAACAAACATATAAAATATATGGGAAAGTGAGTAAATAATACCTTGGCTCATTTGAGCAAAGTAAACGGTTGCAAAGAGCTGTAAATCCAGCCCTGGTCTTATCAATTGCTCCATTGTGCTTCATCTTCAGAAGGACTTCCAAGAAGTGATTCCCAATTAGTTCAAGTTGTTTCAAGTCGAGCACTGGTTCAGCAATTGTCAATGTCATGGCATCAGCAGCATCAGTACTGAGGGCAACAGACTCTGATGAACCGGAGCAACTACTTATGCAGGGCAATGGAATTTTCCTTATGATGGTTCCCAGAAGAAGGCTCACCTGTCAAAGGAAAAATGTGTATAACTCAGCAAACCCAATCAGAGTATACACAAATTTTTTCGTTTTAAGTACTTTCAAACTTGAAACCCGTTTTATTAGTGGCAAAATGTTATTCAAGAAATTATACTCTGAATAAAGCATCAAGCAACAGGACCAAAGAAATAAAATTAAGTTATTTCGAACTTGAAATGTTTATTATCAGTGAGAAAATGGTGTTGGAAATAATACTCTGAATACAGTTTCAAGCAACAATGTCATGACTAGAGAAGTGATAGTCGGATACCATTGACTGTACATTTTGTAACAAAGGCAAGCAACCGAACAAAAAGCAAAGTACCTCTTTCATAGCAAGCCAGCAACCAACCATGACAATCTGTTCAGATGCTCTGCTATCCTGCACGTGTTTTGAATTGTCACCTTCATCTTCTGATGATCTTGCAGGATTTATCTCATCCATCAAGTAAGAATCATCATCAACCATTTCATCAATATCAGGCAAATACCAAGCATCTGCAGAAACCACCCAAAGTGCTAATGAAGTTATTCGCATAATAAGCTTCAAGAGTGCTTCCAAGGCATGTTTCATGTCTGAAATGCTAGACATCACTGCATCAGAATTCCAATCCAATTCCTCAAAAGTGTAACGTAGTGTAAGCAATACACCATGAACAAAGCTATTCTTGCAAGCTTCAGAAAGATCTCGCTCTCCATCCCCAACAGCAATAGTTAGCCAATTGATCAGTGATTTTATATATTCTACAACAGGAGGCCTAGGCAAAATAACCTCACTATTCCCATCGACCAATTCATGTTTTGATACAGAACATTGAACATCAGTTGAAGCCCTAATTATCCAGCCCAACTCCACAACATACTTCCGGAATATAAGCCTAAAAGTCAGGGCACCGGCATCACTTTCTCTCACACGTGGGCTAGATACTAAATTCTTGGCCCAGATAATTAGTTTTTCCACAGTGTCTTTACTGGTAATGCCAGGAAGGGGGTTGGGAAAATGGAGCAAGATGCGAAAAGAGTTCTCTCTTAGCCTGTCCCAACTATCAACAATAGATCCAACTAATAACAGAGTTGAATCAGGTGAAGTCACCCCCTTACTGTACGGATTGAGACAACTTTCAAGAGAAACAGAACCGGCATTGTCTTCCGAATGCGGTACAATAGACCAGACATTAAGCATTATCAAAATCAGTTCCATTGCCATTATTTTTCTCTTGTATGGAGCAGAAGGATAGCATGAGCAAAACAGAAAACCAGAGAGCCACCTCATGAAACTAAAAAGATCTTCCGACCTCTGAACCGCAGCTTCCTCAACTCCATTAGTTGACAGTTCAATATTACTTTGGTTCACGAGGGGTTGCCAGCTCCCCAGCTTAAATTGTCTCTCCAAGGCTGTTCGGACCCGAGAAAAGAACTTTCTAAATAAGCTGGTCCATTTCATCTGAAAACCAGTTGAGCAACTCCTCATGTTCAACGGTACAGCTTTCTTTAAAAGAGTGAGTTCCAGATGAGAAGGAAGACTGGCAGTCTTTGGGTTTAGGAAGAGAGATTCTGCAGCGTCAACACGAAGTAACTCATCTGCATGGGTCAATGACAATACTAGCCACTCAACCACGACCCTCACCTTTATGCCTTTAATGCATAGAAGAGCATGCAGATTTGTAGTTTCAGTTGCCACAAAGCCTTTTGGCTGAAGCGTAGCTGAAGTAGGGCACAGATCAACATCACCTTCAATCAAAGCTAGTGCTCGACAAACTTTAAGCAAAGAAACTAAGACAGCCACTTGTTGTTCAACACCAAGTTCCATGTTTCTATAAACGACCTTGGGAAATGACACTTCACTGTCCTCCCCATTAGGTCCAACTGATATAAAAGCAAGCATAGGAAATATGCTATCTTCGTCAACTTCAAGTAAAACTGGCAAAGCATAAGTGTTCAGATTTGATCGAAGCTTTGAAACCCCAGAAGCAAGTCCATACAAAAAAGGGGGCAAGCAATGTTGTCTGTAAACTGCATAACCCTTCTCAATACCATCACTGTTCCAACATTCATCACGCAAGTACTCTAGGAAAGATTTCAGGAATGATGTGGCAGCACAACAGACATCATCGTCAATATAAGCTTGGACAGTTTCAAACAGCAGGTTAGGGCTCATATCCAGTACAGTTTTCGCACCCAGCCTTTTAGTCAGCAAAGCTAAAGGAACATATCTGCCCTTACAGCGTGGCCCTAACCGGAGTAGATCTGAAGCAATCTTCCGCAAAAAAGATTTGATTCTCTCTCCACCCTCTCCCCAGTGAAGAGTAGATTGGATGTCCAAAAGAAGATCAAAGACCAGATGAACTTGCTTCACTGTTTGACTGAGAGGATCCTCCAAGTTATTCCAAATATTCCTCAAAATTCGGGTCCCCATCTCAACAGGCATTGGCTCATAAACACCCGACAAATCAGTGACGTTTCCTAGTATAGATGTCTTAATCTGCTGCAAACAAATTTGCATCACCGTCAATGCATGAAAATTAAAATGCCCATCAACAGGGTTCTCACAATAGTTACATATCTCGGGCAAAATACCATCGTACAAAATAGTTTTAACAGAACCACCACCGCGGCCACCATTCACCTCACCACCAACCAAACCATTACCACTCAAAACAGCAAAATGGGTATTCAATACCGTCCTTGAAACAGCAGTAAGAATCCCTCTAATCAAACTCAGCCTACTCAAAACCTCAAAACTACTAATCTCAGAGCAGAAATCCCCTTTAAAAGGAACCTTCAGGACAGCATCACTAAACTCACTATCACTACAGACAGGAATATTGAATATACCTCGAATGATCACCAAACCCAGCTCATCACCGGTAAGACAGACCTGAAGTGCAGCAAACAAGCTCACTCCGGCCGCCACGAAACAGTCCCTTGAAAAAGCCGTGGACTTCAATACAGAAACCAAAACCCCCAAAGCCCTCTCCATAACAGAACCATCATCACTAAACTTCACCGGAAACCGCTGGAGCAAGTAGTACAAACAAGACAAACTCTCCTGACACTGCTCCATAACAATAGGGGACGGCCTGGCATACTCTTCCACCTCCGAAACGACACCTTCCAGTCCCAAAACGGCATCCCAGGCAACCAAAACCGCACAGTCCTCAACCACATCCAGTAAATAACCCAGCTTGGGCATGCCCATGACGGACAAAACCACGCGCGACAAGCAAAACCGTTTGTACCCATTTTGCCCCTGGCAGAGCTCCCTGAAGCAGGCGCCGATCAGGGCCTGGTGGTCTTTGTTGTTGACTTTGCATAGGGAGGAGATGAGAGTGCGGTGCAGAGGGTGGGAGTTCTCGAGGAAGAGGATCTGGAGGTAGAGGCGACACGTCGTTTTGAGGAGCGAAAGGGGTTGGTCGTCGTTGAGGGATTTGGTGAAGGAGGCGGCGAGGTTTTTGGCGTGGGGGAGTTGGGAGTGGAGTGAAGTGAGGGTGGTGAGGTGGGCGAGGTCGGTGAAGAAAGGGGAGGAGGGGTTAGGGTTTGTGGGGAGGGAAGAAGAGTAGGACGGAGGGAAGACGACGGCGCTGTAGGTGTAGCGGTGGCGGTGCTGCAGCGCGCGCCACTTGGCCGACATGTTTTTTTGTGTGTGTGTGTGTGTGTTCGGAGAGGAGAGGAATGGAGTTGGCGGCGAGGGGGTTTAGCGGTTGGGTTTAGGGCATCACCGGGGCGGGAAAGGGAGTGAAAAGACGGCGGGCGGTCAGAGTGGTGTCGTTTTGGTTTTAGTCAAATCTAATTTCTCGAACAATAAAAAAAAAAAATCATGTTCATATTATTTATTTAATTTCCTTTGAAATATAATTAGAGACGATATTTATTTACGAATACAAGAGAACATAGTGCAAACCAAACTTTTTTTATTAAAACGTCATCATTTTCATTGAAATGAAGGTGATTCTCTTTTGACGAATTTATAAATACATTCAGGTAGATCATTGTGTATGCATTCAAATTTTGTCCTAAATCGGTAGGACATCCGTCCCTTTTCTTTTGTTGTCTTAAGAGGTAAACAAATTTAAAAATTGGCTTGTCCCATTGTGCTTGACCTATGTTCCATAAGACATCCTAGCATAATTGCTAACCAATCTGCAAGCATATCATTCTCCCTGTGCACCAAAGCAAAATTCAAAAGAGTCAGCTAAACTCAGAATACAAGAAAGAAATCCAAAATAGAAACCAAACTCAATATTAAACTAATAAACTTTTTTGATATAAATTAAACTAATAAACTTATATGAAAAGTTCCAATTTAGTCTACTTGTCGTCATTCATGTACATATTCACCATGTCAAAAACACTAAATTCTCAATTCGAATTATCTCTCATATAAATTAACGATTTTACAAGTATTTCTGATTTCAAATTTAAATTTTTAATTGTTATGTAATTCATCAAATATAAAAATTTTAGTCATGGTAATCCCATCTCACACAAAGGATAAAAAAAAATTATAATAATGTCGCCCTCCAACATGACTGCACATTGTGTTTTTTTTTTTCCCGATAACTATGACTGCAGGTCGTTGCATTATAAAAGAATGACTGTGAACAATAATTTAGTGATAAAATAAAGAGTTATCTCACAAAAGCGAAGCATATAAAATAATAAATAAAGTGAAAATAGTTGCAACCAATATGAATTAATACATTTTTTTGGCCATTTTGAATCAATAAAATTAGGATTAGGTGGTATGCAATAATATAAGTCCAATGACAACAATAGAAAATCTCTCTTGAAAACCATATTAGATGGTTTTTTTTGTATATATATTTTTTAAAATCTTGCGAATCCGTTAAACCAAGGGCTAGTAGGGCTTAAGTTAGTTCACTGGACTCTATCCGAGTTGAACCCAGATCCCTGCAAGCCCAGCCCAGATTCATTAACTAAGGAAAACGGAACCAATTTTCCTCCAATTAGGGTTTAGGGCTTGCATATAAAGCTCGTGGCTTTCTCACTTGCCCTCTCTGCTTAGTCTTCCTCGCTGCTTCGTCGCCGTCTCTCCCTCTCGAGGAGGATCTGATCACAACATGGTTCACGTCAGTTTCTACAGGAACTGTATGTTTTCTCTCTTCTCTTTCTCCATCTTTTTCTATATATGCATCACCATACATGTTCGTTAGGCACTCTATAACCTTTATACGGTGCTACTCTGGCTAGTGTTGTGCTTTTATCTTTTGAGTATCGGGTAGATCTCGTTAGCTTCTCCATTATTTGTTTCTCTATTCCAAAAGTTGCTGTTTAAAGTGGGTTGATCTGTTCATGAACCCTGATTTGATGAAACTCCTAGACAGGACGACGCTTGATCTTAGTAGATATTGGGCTTTTTTTTTGGCATGATTCGCTGATTTGTTCTCTACTCTTTGAGGTTTTATTCGTGAATGACGCACATTTTATCATCAGAGAGTGTCTAAATGAAATATAGAGAAGTTGTTTTGCATTTTTAGATTTTAGTTTGGTTCTCCGTCACTTAGCTATCGAAGGAATGAATTAAAAGAAATGTTTTTTTTTTGTGATATATTATACTGGTCCACACTAGATGGAAAACTTGTATGCTAAGACTCTGTTCCATTTTTAAACTGTAATTTAGCTGTTGGCATGGCATTTATTTAATTGGGTGATGTTGTGTGGTTCAGATGGGAAGACATTCAAGAAGCCACGCCGTCCATATGAGAAGGAGCGTTTGGATGCTGAGCTGAAGCTTGTGGGAGAGTATGGACTACGTTGTAAGAGGGAGTTGTGGAGGGTCCAGTATGCTCTGAGCCGGATCCGAAATAATGCAAGAATGCTTCTCACTCTGGATGAGAAGAGCCCACGCCGTATCTTTGAAGGCGAGGCACTCCTTCGCAGGATGAACAGATATGGTCTTTTGGACGAGGGCCAAAACAAGCTTGATTATGTGTTGGCCTTGACTGTTGAGAACTTCCTTGAGCGTCGCCTCCAAACTCAGGTGTTCAAGTCGGGTATGGCCAAGTCCATTCACCATGCTCGCGTGCTCATTAGGCAGAAGCATATCAGGTTTGTCCACCAAAAGACTCCCAAAAGATAAAAGCATGTCTATTCTATTTTGCCTACGTATCTAGTCAGGTTTTATAGGCTTTACTACTTAAAAGAAGATTTATACTGTTTTTGTGAGTAAGCAAGTTTGGTATGCTTTTGTTCTTTTCCCTTCCTTGCTCGTTTAGCTAGTAGTTCCTGCTTGACCTAGTTTGTGGTGAGCTGGTGAATTTGTGCCTTATGTAATTTTAATTGTTATTTTGTCATGTCATGTTCAGGCATTTAAGAAAAATTTTCCTCACCTGATGCGTAGATTCTGAGGTGCAGCCTGTCTTGTCACTTCTGATTGCTTGACATGCTTCTGATGGTGAATGTATGGGGATTTTGCATTTGATTGGATTGTGTCATGTACTGCTGTACTCGTCAATAGACTAGTTGGTTGAGTCTCTGATTGCACAAAATGAATCAGTTGAGCTTGTGTTTGAAATATGGGTGTAGTTTGAGATTTTTTTTTGTTGTTTTTAAGCCCATTGCTTCTCTGATTTTCCTGTTCCTAAAAAAGTGTCAGCAGTTTTATATCCCCTAATTTGTGTCATTTAATTGTGGATCATGTGAATTGTGTGGTTTTGTGGGCCATTTTATAATGCTTGCTGCTAATGTTGAGATTCTGCATTCTAAGCTCAATTATTTTCCTTTTAGGGTTGGAAGGCAGGTGGTTAACATTCCATCCTTCATGGTGAGAGTTGATTCCCAGAAGCACATCGATTTCTCCCTTACAAGTCCACTTGGAGGTGGCCGTCCTGGAAGAGTAAAGCGAAAGAACCAGAAAGCAGCTGCCAAGAAGGCTGCTGGTGGAGAAGGTGATGAAGAGGACGAGGAGTGAGCATTGAACAAGGCTGCTGGTGGAGAAGGTGATGAAGAGGACGAGGAGATAGCATTTAACCAATACAGAAGCTCTCAAGCTTTTGGTTTTGTGACAGCAATCTATTTCCCTAGAATTGTTTTTTCTTAAGTGGCAGATTTTCCGGTCTGTATTCTCCTAGTGGATGTTTGAATATGTGTTTTCTACTCTAATAGTTTGGACTAGAGCATGGTATGGATTTTATATATCTTAGAGCATGGCATGGATTTATATATCTTTCTTATTATGAAACTCGTTGCGGCTGATGAATGGAGGTATTGTTGATGGTCAAACGAATGGATTAGAAAAACACTTAGCGTCCGTTTGGATCGTGGGTTTCAGCGCGCGGGATTGGGATTGATCCCAAATTCACTGTTTGGCTGAGCGTTTTTGGAGGGCGGGGTCGGGAACGGGCTGGGATACAATCCCACGAACCTGGGATTGAGGCAAGGTTTTGAAAACCGGACCGGGCATCGAACCGGCGAAGGTAGTAGATCAATATAACCGGGACTAAACCGGGGTTCAACCGGAATTTCAGCAGACTGGAGATGTGCTAAAAAGCGGTTGAACCGGGATAACCGGTCGAACCGGTCCGGTTTTGATAACCTTGGATTGAGGCCTCCAATCCCGAATTTTCAACCCACCCCAGGAGGCCGGGATTGAAAACCCGGGATAGGGATTGAAAATGTGTGACGGGCGTGTCCCTGCCAACTTTTCGTTAATCCCATTTTACCCCGCTTGTATAAAAGCTTTCTTTTCTCGTTTGGAGAGGTGGAATCGAGCCCGAAACTCTCTCTCTTCCTCCTCACAGGTCTGCTGTTGCTCCTCTCCACCTTCTTCTTCTCTTCTTCTTCACCCCGATCCATGGACATCAGAAGCGTGCTTGTGTGGTTTTTGCATGAAATCATGTGCTTAAACTTGCTTCTTCCTCTTCTCCATCGTTTCTTCTTCCTCTGACTCATCAAAATCTTGTTAAAATCTAAAGCCCCAAATCAAACCCCAAGAACCCTAATTTTCACTTTCATAATTTAAGATGCAATTGGGTCATAATACTGCCTTAAGATGATGCTATCGTTCATTTAACTTGAATTCATCACTAATTCACCATCTATTTCAGTTGTGTAGGTGAATTGAAGGTGGGTTGAAGTTCGGGGGGGCTCGACGGGTTGGTCATCTCCGGTGCTCAAGGTAAAAACTAAATGCCCTCCTCATATGATGATTTTGGTGGTTTTCGATTTCCCCTCACCTGTCTTCCTCTTCCTCTCTACTCTCACTCTCACTATTCTACCTCCAAACGCTATTCCTGCAATCCACAATTAGCCGTTAATTTGGGTACAATTTATCACTGAAATGCTAATTACCCTCTATTTCTTGTGCTTTGTTCTTAACACAGGCCTTGAGGGTTGTCCAAACACAGTTTGAAAGTGCTCTTCGGCTACGCACTGCCCACCTCTCGGTAATGGTTCTTTCCTTTGTTCTTCTTCATCTGTGAACTGAGTTCCTATCGATGCACCTGGCAAAGGATGTTAGTTTGAGTTTTGCTGCTTATTTTTCTGCACTACTGCAATCTTCTAGGCTCAGGAGTTGCTCAGTCATTTTTAGGAACTCGGGGGATATCATTTACTTTCAGAAATTATAGAGATTTCGATAGAAAAATCTCTAGTTTTTTTCTTATGTTTTCCATGGTATCAGTTGTCTTGAAGCAATGATTTCCCATTCAAGTAGGATTACTTGTCCTTTCCCATATGACAGTAAATATGCTTAATTTCTTCAAAATCCAGCAAACATTCAGCCTTTGGGTCTGCTTATTTTATTAGCTGATGCATCAAACCCCACTAATGTCATATTTATATTTCTATCCTTAAATTAGGCTAGGGACTCTTTCAGTTATCTAAATTTGCCTGCTTATCCCAAATTTAAGTGCATATCACTGCACAAATTGTTTTTGATCTTTTCCTACAACAGCTAAAGGCAGGAGTACATTCTTGTTTGAGATAAAAGGGAATGAGTTGGGAGTCATTCAGTTCCTATTTTCCTTTCTTTCTTCGTTTTTTCTTTGTTCTCTCGTTTGGGCAGAAGCTGGATCTTTTCTTCTAATGACTTAATTGGCTGCATAGATTTGTTGGTACAACAAGCATGCATACCCAGGCTATTTGTTATGTCCTGCATCAATACAAGCACTGTTAGGGTATACTTGCTATGTCCTACATCTCAACATAGTCTTTTTGGATTGCATATACTTGTTGCTATGTCCTCCTTCCTCACTATACCTGCTTTAATTTTCTGAGGTAAGTAAAGCGAGATAGACTGTCTTTTGTCCTTGTTGAAGTCTTGTATAGTTGTTTTGTTGGTAAGAGTTTTTTGCTTTTGTAAAGGTAGATTTGGCTTCACAATGAGGGTCCATTTTGGCTTATTCTATATATATGAGCAGAAAATATAAATGAAAGATGACAGAAAAAAAGAAAAAACATGACAGGGAAAGAAGCAATCGTTTGGAATATATGTTTAGTGCATGATAAAATCTTTCCAACTCCATGGAGCGTGTACTCCTCTTTTGCTAATCTTTTTTGAAACTATAGTAGTATATGGTAGCATGGGACGTTGATGAGACGTTGAATTATGGTAGCATGGGCTTTTTTGGATGAGAAAATTATAGTAGTATAGTTTGTATATATACGGATATATTCGCTTGCGTGCTGCTATTATTATTATTGTATTTACTAGGCCGCTGTAATGGCATATACGAGAATTGGGTCTCGGTTAAATCCGTGGTAGATGGATACCCAAATGCCACTTTCAAAGGGTACAAAACGTACGATGAGGCGAGACTTGCTTATGTCATAAATGAGGAGCGATGGGTTCGCGAGAAATTTCAAGATGCAATCATGGACGATGTTGCCGAGTCAAGTAATCGTGGCACCTACCAAATGGGCGCAGCCGTCCCAATGAAGGACACAACGCATGCCAAGCGGGGGTTCACGACTCGGGACTTGAACATGCTTCTAATTGGTGTGATTGTTGGCATGTTTGCCATGGCGTTGTTTACTTTCATGACAAAATGAAATCAATTGTAAGCTTGAATGTTATGAAAACAACTGTAGGTTTGGATGTTATGTAAACAATAAGTAATGGATGCTTCGTTGATGACATTGTGGTTTTATTTTATGCGAAATGGATGTTTCGTTCTCATGCAATTGGATTGTGTTCCATAAAATAATGCGTGTCAAAAAAATTAACTGGGCAAAAAAATTACATAATCAATTACAATTAGATGGGTTTTGGTATTAAATAATAATATATTTTCTAAAAATTACAATTCCATTTAAAAATTAAATGGAAAAGAAAAAATTCAATCCCAAACCCACCCAAATCCAAACCCAGTAACCAAACACCAAGTTCAAATTCAAGGATAAATTGGTTATATTGCTACCAAACCCAATCCCAAACCCGCAAACCAAACATAATTTTATACTGTAATTCCATCCCAGGCCCAAACCCAATCCCAACAACCAAACAGGATAGTCTAGGATTGATCCCAAACTCAATCCCATCCCACCCTGGGTTTCATCCCAGGCTCAATCCCATCCCTCGCAACCCACGTTCCAAACGGGCCCTTAGGAACAAAGACTGGTAAGTTGCCAAGGAATTTTGATCAAAGAAGTAGCTGTCGTGGGATGAACAGCACAAACTGGGCCTGGGGCTATACATAAGCTGCAGATAACTCTTTATGTTTCCCCTGGCCCAACTACTGAACCTCGTGCCTTGATCTCCAGGTAAACATTGACCGTTATTGATTGGCTAACGTGGACTTTAATATCCGTTTGTATACGCATTTGTTTTCTAACTATCCTCTGAAACTGAAATGTTGGTCTCAACGAGACACGTATCTCCCCAGCAAACACCACCTTTTTGTATGTTTTGTATGTAAAATGTGGGCAGCGAATGCAATTCTACCACGCAAAGGTTTTGCACAATCCCCTTCCTTAACAGCCATTGTTGTCACCCTCAGGAACTAAAAAAACTACGGCCTAGCTTTACCAAACGCATGCAAAAAGCTATGTTTGACCATTCTCCACATCGCAAATACATACATAATATACACTACAAGAATCTCACGCCACTTTGCAACCCCAAGATCCCCATGTAGATGGTTTGTGGACACACTCTAGGCCTTGAACACTTCCACGTGGATGCCACTGGTGCCAAATTAAGGAGTTAAATAAACACCACACCCCCAATTATTACCGGCCCGATTACACAATCATTCCGCTGTGGTGGATTTGACGTAGACCTCATGACCAATCCCTCCAACCCACATGTCCCGGTTCGCTCCATTACGTTATTAAGATAATCCATTTCTCTTGAAAGGTTACAAAACCAAAAAAAAATCTCCAAAGCCTAATCTCTTCAATTCAATCAAGAGAGAAGAGAGTCAGAAACGGAAGATCAACACAAGATGACGTGGCAATACACCAAAAATGGAAAAAAAAACTCGTTCCGCTAACAAAACGGCAACGACATATTTTCCTTCTATAGACCCGCGAGCTTCTTTCTTCCCCACAACCACATGTCGTATCGATGAACACGTTGATCATCCCCGTCTATATCGTCGCTTGCAGTCCACGTGTCGGGAATCAACAGTGCCGATCCACCACGTATTAAGGGGTCCCCCCAACCTGAGTCACACCAAAAACGCCAAACTTCCAAAACCAAGAAAAAGAAAAATCTCCCACACAACCCCCGACCAAAACTCGCCGTTTCGTCACCCGCCACGAGTATAAATACGCACAAAACCCCCCCACATTATTAAGTATTAATTAGACCTTAAGTTTTTACTCTAGTATCAGAAACCAAACGAGACCGATAAAAAAAAAAAAAGGAGAATAAGAAGGAGAAGGAGAAGGAGAAGAGGAGTAAGATGACGGTGGAGGCAATGGATCATCAGGAGGATCAAGGGAAGAGGTCGGGGAGTGTGAAGAAGGTAGGGTACGTGCATATTCAGGTGCTTAGGGTTAGGGAGGAGGATTTGTATCTGGGGAAGGATATAGGGGAAGGGTTGAGTGCGGTTAAAGACATCGTCAAGAAGGCCAAAGGAGGGGTTGCTGCTTTTGTGCAGAATAATAATCTGGAGATCCCGCGAGTAGATGTCGATGTGGTTTTGTTGTCGAGGCCCATCTTGCCTTCCTCCCCACTCAGCGGCAACGTCAAAACCGCCCTCAATTGAGCCCTACGTGTACTCTCCCTCTATATATACACGGTTCGTTAATTAATAATTACTTCTTGTTAATTCTCATCCTCCTTTAGTTCATCAGCTTTATTGATCTTGTTTATGTTTCTAAAACCAGAAACAGAGAGAGTTAATGTCATGTGTTCATCATATTCTGTAGTAGGGTGTATCTCTTGCGAGTAGAAATTGGTTCTCTTCTCTATTCAATTGGTTTGGGAGAAAAAAAAAAACATGCGTGGTGTTAACTGTTAAAAGGAAAAAAAAAAAGAATTAAGGGTTTTGAATCTTTTGTTGGATTATTAGTTTTTATCCTAATCTGTTTGTTCCTTTTAATTCGTCAGTTTTTCCTGTTTTTTTTTTTTTAACTTGATTCCCGGAACAATGTTTATCACGTTTCCGTTATCTTCTGGGGTTAAAGAATTCGTAAACGCAAACGTGTTTGTTTACAGAGAAATTCGTTTTTCACTGATTTACTTACTGGGTTGTTTATTTGTTTTTGGTTGGGCTTTTGGCAGGTTATGAGCAGACAGACTGGTAGGAGTAGATCGAGGCCCAAGGAAGAGGGGAGATGAGAGATGGAGCAGAAGGCCTCACACCTCAGTGAACTCGGGCTCCAAAAGTCTTTTTAGGCTTTTTCTACGAATTATCTGTTCGTTTTCTTCTTTGGAGCTTTTCTTTTAGGATCAGAAAGTTTTAGGATCTGTGAGTATATACGGAGTTCTTCTACTGTACAGTTTAGAAAGGAATGGTACATGAGCTGATTTAAAAACAAATTACTAGCCTCTTCTATCACCTGAATCATCATCACTTCTTTTCTCTTTTTTTGTTTTAATAGTTTGATTTCCTTGACAACTTTGTTTAAAGTTTGCAAGTCCAAGTGGTTATGGAGTTTGATTAGTTGGTGGAAATTGGTATTGATTCTCATAAAACAATTGGTAACAAAAAAAAAAAGGATCACTCATCAATTGCTGTTCTTCTGAGAACTGAAAAAAAAGTCGTGTGGAATATTTATTTGTCAGATGTAGTGACCCTACTCGATCCAATAGTTCAATCCGAATTTACCATATTGCTCCTTGATAATTTAATGAGGAGGATATTCTTTTTTCCCGGTTAGAAATATGGAGGATTCTTACTTGCTAATGGAGGATTCTGGAGATTCCAAGACCATATATTTTGATCATAATGTCTATAGAAATAGACTGTACCTGATGTCACGACAGCTGACAGCTGACAGAGTATAAGAATTTGGTCAAAGCATGAAAGGAAACAAATGACAAAGTGATGATACGGCAGGCTTACTGATTGATATTTCCAAACGTGGAAAGTGATTTGGATCTTCAATATACCAATTGCCATTATGCAGATGGTAAAACGTCCGTGGCTTTCCACTGGATAAATGCTACTATCCACTTGATAGGGGAAAAAAAAAAAGAAGAAAGGATATCAACCTAAGGAACAATGACGAGGGTCTTAAACGTTCTGGTCATATCTCCCTTTCGCGTAGGTTTTAACTACTTAATATTTGCCCATATAGGGTTCAAGGTAATTGGACAATGGTCATAGAACGATTTAAGTCTTCCTCATATGTCCATGCTCGTTATTGCCGATGGTCAATAGCAACTAGCAACACCTGAAACTGAAACTGTTTCTGTAGATAGAAACAAGAAACAAACTTTGCTCCAGTAGTTTCAGACCAACAAACCGATAACTATTAGATGAAAGTTTCGCACGGGAAGTTGAAAAATTTCAAGATGGGAAATTGAAGTTTAACTATAGCGCTAAACAGGAGGCCAATCTCTTATAATTTAGTTGAAGATAGGGATGGAAATTCCACAAGCATCACCTTGATTTTTTATTTTTTTTTTGGTGAAAAACAGTGGCCTTAAACGGCCATAATAAGGACACTAGTACCTTACAATGCGACTCTGGGCAACGCCCAGACAATCATATCTCAAAACCTCCTGGATACAGTGAGGAGGATTAAAAAATAATTCAGAGTCCAAGTAAAAATTGCAACCTAAATTAGCTAATACATCAGCACATTTATTAGCTTCCCTATATATGTGAGTTATACTGACACTCCACTCCTTGCTAAGGAAGGAATGAATCCTGCTCACAAGAGCAAAGTGTCCATTCCTCGGGGATTCCGAACCCAATAGAAGATGCTGCACATATTGAGAGTCAACTTCCAGCTCCACTTTCCTATATCCCAAGTCCCATACCATCTCTAGACCCAGCAGAACAGCCCAAAGTTCAGCCGTAGAGGCAGAACAGAATCCAAGCTTCTTAGCAAAACCGCCCAAGAAATGCCCATTGTCGTCCCGTACCAGGCCTCCCGCACCTGCAAGAACCGGGTGTTTTTTTGCAGCTCCATCCGTGTTTAGCTTAACTACCCCTAAAGGAGGCGGTTTCCACCACACGGGGATTTCAACCTTTGCATGAAGTCCCAGAAGTGTCTCTTCCAAAGTAAAGGCGTACCGGATTTCCTCAATATAAGAGAGTACAGCCTTAATATGTAGGAAGATATTTAAATCACCTTTTGCCCATCTATCATTCCGAGCTCGCCACAGGAGCCAACAGGTTACCCCAAAGACTAACTGCCACTCACAATCCGACGAGCCTCTCCAAATACTACATAGGTTTAGCTTAATCCAGGGCACAAGATCACATTGGAAGAAAGTAGGGAAAACCGCCCTGTCCAGCAATGAGCTCCACACCATACGGGCTCTGGGGCAGTCCCTTAGGACATGTAAGGTTGTTTCCGGCCGATGGCATACCTCACAACTATCATCATGTGCTAAGTGCCTCCTAACTCTCTCACAATTAGTTAAGAGTTTATCATGCACTGTCAACCATAGGAACGAACGAATCCTTTGGGGACCTTTCCATTTCCACACCCGGCGCCATAAGTCACCGTCATCAAGTTCAACATTACTATGCAAGTCATGATAGGCTGATGCAACAGTGAACATACCTGAAGATGAAGACTGCCATATCATAGTATCAAGGCTAGCCGCAGGGTTAGGAGGGGCACATGCTCGAATCTTCAAGATAATATCCGCAGGTAGCAGCCTACCAAGGACATCCCAATTCCAATCACCACTCGGAGTAACATACTCATGAACCTTTTTGTTGAGTTCCGAGCTGTCCAACATCACTAGTGCTTGGTTGAGAAGTGAGTGTTCACCCTCCAACCAGTAATCAATCCAAAACTTTACAGAGAAGCCATTACCGATTACCCATTGGATGCCTTCTAGTACCTGTCCCCAAATTTTCTCGATCCCCCTCCATAAGTGGGACTTTCTTCCAGAGGGCTTGTTAAACCAGTCATCCCCACTCTTCACGACATATTTTGCTACCAGAACCTGCGCCCATAAGCTGTCAGTTTGATTGATCATACCCCAAGCTAGCTTCATGAGAAAGACATCATTTAGCTTGTCCATTTGCCGCAGACCTAATCCCCCACAGTTTATTGGACAGCAAAGAGTCTCCCAATTTAGAAGATGGATCTTCCTCTTTTCAGTACCACTGCCCCAGATGAAATCTCGACAACACCGTTCAATTTCCCTACATACACCCTTTGGAATGCTAGTGGATTGCATGGTATAGATAGGGATGGCCGAGAGCACCGATTTACAAAGGGTGATGCGCCCTGCTAACGAGAGATTATTGGCTTTCCAAGACGCTAATTTCCCTCTAACTTTATCCACAATATTCCAATAGGTTGCATTAGCCACTCTGCCATGAATTATGGGCACGCCCAGGTATCTCCCTAGATCGTTAGTGACAGAAAATCCGCTCATCTCTGCAAGCCGTGCTCCCATATCACGCCCAACACCCTTGGATAAGAATAATTGGGTTTTAGCTAGGCTCACCTTTTGCCCAGAGGCATCACAAAACAGCTTTAAACAGCGCTTCATAATTGTCATCTGCTGGTCATTAGCTTCCCCAAAGAGAATGAGATCATCTGCGAACATGAGATGAGAGATATCTGGGCCGCTGATTCCAATCTTCAAGGGAGTCCAATTGCCACTTCGTACCTCGTCTTTGATTAAAAGAGAAAGTCTCTCCAAACAAATCACAAATAAATAGGGAGATAGAGGATCCCCCTGTCGAACACCTCTTGAAGGAAAGAATTGAGCAGTTTCAGCACCATTCCACAGCACCTGTAAAGTAGAGGAAGTCACACATTGCATGATGAGATCTGTTAATACCGTAGGGAAGCTGTGGGAGCCCGTACCCCAATTAAATAAAATAAATGAAAAAGAGTTACCAAAATACTCTTGAAAACCCGGGGTACAAAACCGATGCTTCGGTATACAAACATTTTCCATGAAAATGTATTAACCACGAGATGTCATCAAGTAAATGGAACCAACCGGCTTAACCAATAGTAAGCCATCACGGCATCATGCCGACATAATATCACAAAATCAACTCCGGCCAACAGCCGATATAAAGATAAAATACTTATGACATCTCGAGTTATTTCACATGCAGCGGAAGATGAAAGTAATAATAAAATCAGTGTAGAGAAATGACATGTATATGTCCCTATGGATCCCACCAAGAGATAATGCACAACTACCTGCTGAAGTGACTGCGTCTGATCTCCGAGTCGAAGGTGTAAGTGAGTCTGCACGCTAACTAATGTCTGAAAAACAACGGTGGCGATTATGTGAGTCGCCTACTCAGTGAACATTAAAAGTCTAAATATACATGAAAGTGAAGTCATGCTCGTAGGGTGAGTAGCTCACGAGCACAAGTATAGCATACAAGCAAATCAGAATCACACACCATCACATAAATGTTTTAGTGTATTATAGCTCGTATTGTTTGAGCTCAATGTGTTATCTGGTTGTTATCATTATTACTATTTTTATTATTATCATGGGCCCTCTACTGTGAGTCAAGTCTCGGTAGCGCATCTGATCAGATCAGGGTGTGAAACCCAAATGTCGAACCTCAGAAGGGGTAGATTCTGAGGCCAAAAACCACTGAAAACTCTCAAGTGGCCGCTAGCTACCTGAGGGTGCACTCAGACACACCTAACCGGTGCAAGTCTTCCAGGGGTGCACCTACATCCCCTGGGCATGCTAAACAGCATAATGTGACCCGAGGTACCCAACCCTCCTCGGGGCTACCAACCGACACCACAGTAGAATTTAGTATTTTATTCTTAATTACACCTTTATATTTCTGTTTGAAGTACATTATGTCTTTCAGGGAAGTGTGTATGTGCCCCTGTAACATCTGGGCCTTCGGCCCATAACCACATACTATTACGGTTGAGATACATTATGTCTTTCAGGGATGTGTGCACTGTAAGTGTCCCTGTTTCATCCGGGCCTGCGGCCCATAACCATACATCATCACATAAGTGTTTTACATGTTATATTTCATAACAGTTTTTCATGTAGAAATTTAGACATATGAGATCAATCAGGCATATAAATCCAATCATCGCATGTAGCAAACAAGGCAAGTAAACAAACAAACCACACCAACATGCATTCACAAAACATATATAAAAAGACTTGTAATGTCACCTCAAAAATGTAGCTTATGACTTCTTCCCGATCCGAGTCTACAGCTCCCAAGGTATCTCCCGTGCCTGAATACCGGCACATAATATAATCACTAAACCAATTTTAGGAATAAAAACGTATACGTATGCTAATGGTATTCTCTATTCGAGTATCTTCCGTCCCTAACTAACAAATTGTAAGATTTCCGGGCCTAAGCCCAAAAGATTATTTTCTATTCCCTAACTCCGACAATTAAAGATCTAAGGTTCATCTGTTTAAGTCCATTAACAATTCTCGGGCCTAAAGCCCACTAAATCCTTAATCACAAATTCCGGGCCTGTGGGCCCACTCCCTTAAGTTGTATCTTACCGATTATGAAAATGGGCTTCAAGCCCGTTCTTGAAGTCCGTGAATTTACTTATCCGAGATTAGGTCTTAAGTCTACTCCTTTAAGTCCATTTTTAATATGCTAAGCTTCAAATTTGAGATTACTGGGCTTGGGCTCGGTTTTTCCTAAAACCGTCCTAAAGTCGTTTCCGAGCCCAAGAGTTGATCGGCCTAAAGTTCTATTCGTGTCGGTAAGTTCTCCCGGCCACACACTCTTTTCTCTCCGCTCTCGGAAATCCAAAATTCATTAATGTACAAACATAAATAAATGTATTTCGTAAATTAAATTCCAAAATTTAAGTACGTAACATAAGCGAGACGAATCATAAATAATTACCAACTAACACTCGTAAAAACGAGAATTACAGTTCGCTGGTCAGAACCGAGCCTTCGCTGGAAATTCCCGAGCCCTCGCCGGAACAGTACACCGTCGCCGGATTCTGGCCAACCTTGCCGGAATTTCGCCGGAATTTCGCCGGAAAACTCAACAAACTGCCCCATTCAAAAACGCGGCCCACAATCAACAAAATTACTCCATCATAGCAGCAAATTGAAAGAATGCAGAAAATAAATGTCGCAATCTTACCCGGAGAATCCACACCAATCTGCCGGAAGCCGTTCACCGTCCGGAGAAGCACACACACGCACCTGAGCACACGCACACCCGTCCACGACAGCTGCCGGCAACAACAACCCACACACAACACGTTCCACGCGCACGAAGCCAACCCACAATCACAATTTAACTCTCAACTCAACCCACAAGTACTCACAGGCGTCAAAAACGAATTCAACAAAATTTAAGGGTACAGGAACCTTACCCGTACCGAACCTGTACACGACGGTGACCCTCGAGCTCTCCGTCCAGTGGCCCTCGGTGGTGTGTTTGCCTCTGCCCTTGACGCAGCAGGAGCCGTCCCCCTGGCTCGTGTGCCCGTGAACTCGAGGGAGGAGGAAGAGGGACAGGTGATGGCGGCGGTGGCTCTGTGTCCCAGCGACGGCGACACAGAAGGTAGGAAAGAGGGGTTGTATGGCGGCGGCGACGGGGTTTGCGAAAGAAAAGAGAGGAGATGGGATGGGTTCAGGAACACGTTGGAGGGGAGAAGAAAAGGAAGGATTGAGGGAAGGAAGAGGAGATTGTGGGGGAAACAATGCCGTTGATGGCATGATTGGAGAAGGTAGTGGAAGACACCACCGTTGAGGGGGCGGCGGCAGAGTGGAGAAATAACGGTAGAAAAGAAAAGTTGAAGGAGAGAAAGAAGAAAGAAATAGAAAAAGGGGAGGAGAGGCGCGCCTGTGCTGGCTTGACCTAGCCAGCCAGACGACGTG
Source organism: Turnera subulata (assembly GCA_028386065.3). NCBI lineage: Eukaryota > Viridiplantae > Streptophyta > Magnoliopsida > Malpighiales > Passifloraceae > Turnera > Turnera subulata. The sequence goes on from JAKUCV010007321.1 coordinate 65,086, forward strand.
TCGTCTGGTCTGGCTGGGTCAACCAGACAGGTTGACTTTCTCCTTTTTTTTTTTTTTTAAACCCTCAAAACGACGTAGTTTCAAATGAAACTATGCTAAACCTCTCGTTTCGCCCCGATCTCGGATTCGTTTCCCACGGAACCCGAACTATGAACAATACCGACTTAGAATTGACAATCTCATGGCAAAATAATTTATTTCTTCAACTAAAACTCGGAAATACCTCAAGGGTAAAATCGGAATAAATTTTCCGAAAATTCCGAAAATCAACTTATGCAAAAATTCGGGGCGTTACAGAAGCCAACAATGTGGAGAGATTCAGCTAAAAAGGCCCAACTGAGTCGGTCATATGCCTTCTCCAAATCCACTTTAATTGCCATATACTGTCTTCCTGATGTAGTGCCTTGCATGGAGTGGACTGCCTCCTGTGCCACCACAATATTATCAACAATGTGACGCCCTGGCACAAAACTGCTTTGCTGATGCCCAATGAGTTTTGGGAGTATGGCTTTAATTCTGCTTACAAGTAGCTTGGCAACAACCTTGTATACTACATTGCAAAGCCCAATGGGTCTGAATTGCTCAATATACTCGGGTTGGTCTACTTTAGGTAGTAGAACTAAGTAAGTTGGATTTTTACCTGTAAAGTTCTCCGTCCCCTCAAAAACATTTTTCACAAATTTGCAAACATTCGGACCCACAATGCTCCACTGGTTCTGAAAAAATACAGCTTGGTATCCATCCGGGCCTGGAGCTTTTAAAGCACCGATGTCAAATATCATCCTCTTAATCTCAGCATCAGTCACTCCTCTACACATCAACGCCATCTCCCTCTCCTCTAATTCCGGAAATTGCACAACATGAATCAACTTAGGTCTATTATGAACCTCTTCAGTGAATAGATGATGATAGTACTGGGTTGCCATGTCATGAAGGGCAGCTTCATCCCAAACCCAATCGCCATCACAGTTGCGTAGGCCCTCAATTCTGTTTCTTTTCCTTCTTATGATTGTGGTCAAGTGAAAGAACCGAGTATTGCGGTCCCCTTGGTTGATCCACGTTGATCTGGATTTCTGGAACCAAAGTATTTCCTCTTGTTGAAGAATGATATTGTACTCTCGAATCACTTCTTGTTCACTCCTTTCTAGGTTGGGGCATCTTGAATGGGTGAGTAATTGTTGGATGCCTTGGAGTCGGGCCAAGCATTCTTTTTTCCTATCAAAAATATTACCAAAGACAGCTTTGTTCCACGACCTCAAATCAGATTGTAATTTCTCCAAGGCCTGGTCCACTGAAACTTCCGCAATCCACTTATCACGCATCAATGTTTGGAATTGTTCATGCCCCAGCCAAGCTGCTTCAAATCGAAAGGGTCTCCTCTTGGGGAACGGAGAAGAAGAACCTTTTAGTAGCAAAAGAATGGGGTGATGATCAGATTTGACCCGGGGAAGATTTCGAAGAGAAGCATCAGGGAATTTCATCTTCCACGATTCATTAACAATAGCTCTGTCCAATCTTTCAAAGATGCGTTGATATCCAGCTCGCTTCGGCCCTCTCCAAGTGAACTTGGGCCCAACCGCATCCATGTTCAACAAGTTACAATCCTCCAACCGCATTTGAAATTTAATACATCTTTGCATATCGGTAGGTCGTCCCCCAATCTTCTCATGGCTGTACAAGAAATCGTTGAAATCCCCCACAACAGCCCAAGGATGGTTTATACCAGCACTTAATTCCGTGAGCTCCCTCCAGAACAAGTCTTTTAGGGTTTGGTCAGGATTAACATACACCACAGTTAGTAACCACCAGCTATCATATTGACTCCTTACTTTCATGTGCACAAAGTGGGATGAATCTTGCAGCATCTGAACACCAGAAACCTGACCCGGAGCCAAAACCCAGATACCACCAGAAAATCCTTGCGCTTCCACCTTATGAACAAATATTAGACCCATGCTACGGGCCACTCTTTCAGCAGTCACCCCACTAACACGAACTTCAGAGAGAACCACTAAATCTGGACGATGCATCCTCACAATATCCCTTAAGATGCTATGAAGTCGTCTACTTCGAGCACCTCTACAATTCCAATAGATGACTTTATTCATAAGGGAGATAGGAGAGTGTACAACCACATACCAAAATTTATTCCGAGGTACCATGAGGAACATTCTCCTCATCCACAGCATGCATTGCAGCAACAGGCCCTCCCGAATTCCGGGTGCTCATATGTGAAAAACTTTCTGGCAGGTCTCGGGCAGATGTTGAGTCACAAATGCTTGTAGGGAGGTCTGCTGCAGCCTCTCCCCCGCGATCTTTAAAGCATTGGATAGCATCTTGAGGGTCCCATTTGGTAATTGATGCATTGTTCCTGTCATCCGAATCATCCATCACAATTGCATTCAGTTCCGGGATTCCCGACTGAACTTGTGCCACATTAACAGTGCTAAGGAGTGCAGGAGGAACCGCCTCATCAACAATCATATAACAATTATCTCCCAGAATTTCACCATCCACAATGAGTGGCGCCTTAGAACCCCTTATGAATGATCTGCTACGGCTGCGTCTGCGATATGTTACCTCCTCTTTAGCCTTGTTCCTGTCAACATTAGTGATATCCTTTAACGGTGCTGCCCTTTCAGAATTTCTGCCCTCTCTATTACTCAAAGAAGACCTTGGCCGCCTCGGGAACACGAGCTCCACACCCATTTTGTCTAATCCGCCATTAGTTGGCTTAGTGACCAACACATCAGCCCCCATCCCAGACTTCGGTGCAGGCACTACAGCTTCAACTTCCATGGCATTGACATTAGACCCCTGCTGTACCACAGACTTCTGAATTTTTCCATTAATCGGCTTAACAACACCACTACCTTCACCCTTCTCCATTGGAGGTTGCACATCCGGAATGGGTTGTTCATCCATTTCCTGCAGAATGTCGAATCGAGAGCTAGTTGCGGTACCTTTTTTAGCAATTGGATTCCTCCTCCCTCGTCCCTTCTTCTGGACAAGCATCCATTGTCCCCGAGCTTCATACACTTCCGGCCTAACTTTGGGAGCTGCTGCACCCGGTCGGTAGGTAGTGGGGATTGGAGAGCCCTTCATGACCGCCTCAGATTCCGTGCCTTTATTCGGACAGAGCTCCTCTTTATGTCCATACAACCCGCATTCAAAGCACACCAAATGGAGTCCGTCATACTCAGCACGCCACACTCGCCTCCCCATGCGAAACTTGGCCAGTAGTGGCTTGGTTAGGTCTACCTCAACACAAACCTTGGCAAATTGTCCCCTTTCGGCATTCAAAGTGTTGCGGTCCACCTTGATAGTGCGCCCAATGCGGTTCCCCAACCTCTTTAGGAAGTCAATTTCATAGAACTCCATTGGCAAGTTTGGGAAGTGAACCCAAACAGCCACACTATCGATTGAGGCCTCATAAGGGTCGAAGTAGGGTCTCCAAGGGCGCATGGTAAGGTAATGTTCAGCTACCGTCCATGGACCACCGTGTAGAGCATTACGGTAGTCCTGTGGACAACCAAATTTCACAATGTAATAATCGTTTCCCAAGTCAGCTAGAGTGAAATTACGAGTGGTAGTCCAGATAGTATTCAGTCTATTGAGCAGAAAACGATACCCAATTTTCTTTCCCAGCACTTTAACGATTAAAGCATACCTCCAGTGTTGGTACAACCTTCTTTTCTCCGCCGCTGAGAGGCGAATGGTTGGGCAGTCAGGTTCGTCGGAGTCGGAGTCGGAGTCGGAGAAGACTTCAAAGTCCTCGGTCTCAGTTGAGTCTTCCTCCACTTCCGGTTCCTGCACAGCATGACCCAGGAGAAGGTCCTTGTAGGAGGTCTTTCTTCTTGTCCCGTCCGGTTCATCTCCCGCCACAGGACTTCCGTCAGCAGCTCTCGCAGCGCCGTGGGTCAGGCCCCGGTCTCGCATCCTCGCCTTCTTGCTCGCACGGGTGCGGTCATCTTCATCTCCAGTGGGTTTCGCCGAGCCTTGGGGAGGGGACGACCCAAGCACAGTGTTTTCAGCCATCGACAAAAAAAACCTTCAATTCTCTCCCTTGAGATGCCTAAAAAGTTGATCAATCATGTGTGGGCATCACCTTGATTTTAAAACGTCCTCGGGGTTATAATCAACTCTCACCAAAACTAGACACCAACTGGCAGATAAACAATGGCAAAGGGTTCTTCACACTTGGTCGAAATGAAAATCCAATATGTCTATCTAAAAATATGTGGTTAGGTGCCACACAACAGAGTTGAACAGAATGGGTTTTTGTTGTTGACCCAGAAAAAAATGAGGGCCTTTGTTTCTCTTCTTGTTCTTTTTGGTCTCCTATATATTAACACAATTTAGTCTTATGATCCTTGCGATGCACTTGGGTATTGCTGGTTCCACCGGCTGAGCTAAACAGTTTCTAATGCTTTAGCCGCTTGATTCCAATTTCATGAGCAGGAGTTCCTCCCTTGCAAATCAAACTTATATAATTATGTAGTTAGTCTTAGTCCAGAAACGAAGCTACTTCAGTTTCATTGAAAAAGAAAAAATCCGGAAGCAGAAGAAACATCATCATACGAGAAAAAAACACTAACTAAGCGTTTAACTAAAACTTGTCCTAATTAGGCTAGCTATAGTAGTACTACTACTACATACTACACTACCAATGAGTGCATTGGCCCTCTCAATTAATATTCTTCTACTTCATCATCCTCTCCTTCAGCAGACTCAGCCCCAACTTCCTCATAATCCTTCTCGAGAGCAGCCAAATCCTCCCTAGCCTCAGAGAACTCACCCTCCTCCATCCCCTCCCCAACATACCAATGCACAAACGCCCTCTTCGCGTACATCAGATCAAACTTATGATCGATCCTCGAGAACACCTCCGCCACGCTGGTCGAGTTCGAGATCATGCACACCGCCCTCTGCACCTTCGCCAGGTCCCCGCCGGGCACCACCGTGGGCGGCTGGTAGTTGATCCCGCACTTGAACCCCGTCGGGCACCAGTCCACGAACTGGATGGTCCTCTTGGTCTTGATGGTCGCCACCGCCGCGTTCACGTCCTTGGGCACCACGTCCCCCCTGTACATCAGGCAGCAGGCCATGTACTTCCCGTGGCGCGGGTCGCATTTCGCCATCATCGACGACGGCTCGAACGCGCTGTTCGTCACCTCCGCCACCGAGAGCTGCTCGTGGTAGGCCTTCTCCGCCGAGATGACCGGGGCGTAGGAGGAGAGCATGAAGTGGATTCTTGGGTATGGGACCAAGTTGGTCTGGAACTCGGTCACGTCCACGTTTAACGCTCCATCGAACCGGAGAGAAGCGGTTAACGAAGAAATAACCTGCAAGTTTTAAGACAAATTAAAACCTCAACTTTCCATTACTATCAAAAAAAAAACAAGAAAACAATGTAATAATTAAGCAAGTGGGCTTATCACCTGGGAAACGAGCCTGTTAAGGTTGGTGTAAGTGGGCCTTTCGATGTCGAGCGATCTGCGGCAGATATCGTAGATGGCCTCATTGTCGAGGAGGACAGACACGTCGGTGTGTTCCAGGAGGGAGTGAGTGGATAATACACTGTTGTAAGGCTCCACTACAGAGGTAGAGACCTGGGGCGATGGGTAAACGGTGAAGCCCAGCTTGGATTTCTTCCCGTAATCCACAGAGAGCCTTTCGAGGAGCAAAGAGCCAAGCCCAGATCCAGTGCCGCCACCCACAGCGTGGAAGACCAGGAAGCCCTGAAGCCCAGTACAGTTGTCGGCCAGCTTCCTGATCCGGTCCAGGCACAAGTCAACAATCTCTTTCCCAACTGCACGCACACAAACACAACCAAAAAGCGAAAAACAAAACGTTACTGGTGATGATATTATCGGTTTAGGGTTTATTTAATGTGTAGGAACTAGGAAGTCACTTACTTGTGTAGTGGCCTCTGGCGAAGTTGTTGGCGGCATCTTCTTTGCCGCTAATGAGTTGTTCCGGGTGGAAGAGCTGGCGGTAGGCTCCGGTCCTGACTTCGTCGATGACTGTGGGTTCAAGGTCAAGAAACACCGCGCGAGGGACGTGCTTTCCGGCGCCGGTCTCGCTGAAGAATGTGTTGAAGGCGTCGTCTCCTCCCCCAACCGTGTGGTCACCTGGCATTTGTCCATCCGGCTAAACCCAAAAAAAGGAGAGAGCACAAACTAACAGTCAAAATATATTATCAACTGGAGAGAGTAAAGGAAATGGGTCGTTCTTTTTGGGTTATGGGTTTTAATTACCTGAATGCCATGTTCAAGGCAGTAGAGTTCCCAGCAGGCGTTGCCCACTTGGATACCGGCTTGGCCAATATGGACCGAGATGCACTCTCTCATGCTTCTTCTTCTTCTTCTTGTGGTCTTTTTTTCACTGTTTACAGATTGCGATAAAAAGGAGCAGGATAGATGCAAAAATTTCTACAGAGTAAAGAGTGAAATGGTATTATTGATGAGGGCGGACTTTATAGACTATAGAGCTGGCGGTGATTGGTGGAGGTGGCCGTTTGATAGTGGTGGGTTTTAAGGTGGGTTTTTTGAAATTTGAAATAGGGTTTTGGGCGGTGGGGTCCAGCTTGCTTAACCGTTGTAATTTTTTGGAATTTGAAATTCGAATTGTCTGTAGCGGTAATTATGCTGACCTAGCTTATTGTGGGCTGGGTCGTCGGGTGGATAATGGATTGGGCAAGTTGTGAAAATGACCCAAAGGGCTTAGTCTCTCCATTTTAAAGTTAGTTGGGCTGGGCTCTTTAGAGAGTTTGTAAAGCTGAATGGCCTTTTATTTTTTTGGGCTTTGTGCTAATTCTGCAGCATCCTATCTTTTGTGATTATGTCTGTTGAGCAAAGCTGTTGCTTGAAAATTTTTTATGGGATTAGCTGTAAAAAAGCTGGAGAATGGTTGGTGGCCACCTCTGCTTTTCACTTTGCGGCCGAGAACCATCTACTGTAATCATTAACTGTTTCTGATATATTTTTTTAAAAAAATAAATAAGAAGAAAGGACGGAGCCATTATTGGGAGTCTTATGGATATCTCCTCCTTTTGGGACCATTAGTTAACTGTTAAATGCCATTCATGCATTGCATTTGTACGTGTTTTTTTTTTTTTTTCTTTCACAAAGTATGTTTTTGGATGTTCAGCTAATTTGTGTATAGGATTTACTATACGCTTTTGTGGAAAAGCTACACCTTGGGGATCCATAATCCAATGACTTAAATAAGCAGCAAAAAAAAAAAAAGGAACATGATAGGATACACAATTAGTTGAGCTCTAATCTAATTAAGGATGATACTAATATATATTTGAAGTCCAAAAAATGATGTACGCGTAAGGATTTTTTTTTCTTAATGAAAGGATCATGTTGTTGTGTTGACTCTTTGTGGGGGTCTGTTTAATTCCTCCCGGGAATCGAAGAATTCATCATGAAAGGAAATCAGCTTAATTTATTTTTCAGGTAACTGAGGGAAAAATTTGAGAATTTTTGAATTAAAGAGGGGTAAAAAATATGCATACTCAAGCATAATAGACAAACCAGTATACAGTAGAAAACTCTAGTCAGGAAATGGAGGACTTGCTTCTCTTTTGGCTAGTCACAAAGACAAACTCATAGCTACTCATGAAACATGCACTAAGGCACCCACATGCCAAAAGGCTACCCATTTTGGTGCTTTCTTTCTATCATTATCTGCTGTTTATCAGGAGAAAGATTTAAGAAAGCAAAGCAAAAAAGTTTAGGTGCGTATTTTGTTTTCATAATTGAGATTATGACACCTCGAGGGCCACGACAATGCCAGTGGTTATGGGGGCTTTACTTCTCGTCTTAAGAGAGGGGCCAATGCAATCCGCCAATCCCACCATGTTAAGGTGGCATTTCATCTGGATTTGGATTTTCTCCTGTACAGTATTCAAAAGAAAGATTTTGTTAAATAAATATTTTGATTTGTTTAATTAATGATCTTAAAATATATAAGATAAGAAAAACTAAAAAAGTTAAATAAGGTAAAAATAAACTCTCATTAATGTTTTTAAAAATTATGGCCACCATTTAACTAACAGGATATAACTTTATAAGAGAGGGTCTCAATCCATTTTATCTCCATATTGGAAAGTTTCAATCGCAAATGATGATTAACAGTACCATTTTTGGATAGATTATCATTGGCTTACATAACTTGTATAACTGTAGTTACTCGTTTAACAATTGCAACTGGCTAAGTGTAAATATTATACGTATAACCAGTGAAGTAAAACCAAAATAACTTGAATACACCATTGTATTTAGCTATGTATAGGTATTTTTCTATCAAAGTACATTCTCTGTGTTTTCTTCTTCAACATCCAAAGTTATTCAACTGAAAAGCAATGGATTGTACAAGTTCACATATGTACTCATGATAAGCAAACAAGCATCTACTTATCAGCCTTATGTAACGATTTTAAGGAACTTTTTAAATGAAAGGAAATAAGTAATTTTGAAATGAAGTTTGCTGGTTAGTGCATAAACAAGAAATATTCGATGGATTGACCAAGAACAAGTGCCTGATAACAATGTCATTAATTATATGGGCGAAAATGTCTTGGGTTCAATTTCCAGATTCCATTTAGTTTTAAGTAAACAAATATTTATATTTGCTTATCTATGAATTTAGGTATTAATATAATAGCTTTCAGTAATCATTTCATCTAAACTGTTGAGATGTGTAGGGCAATCCTTGCTGAAGAATGTTCATATCAAGCTGTATCTGATCCAAGCAAATGATAGTGGATTAGGTGTAAATGCATAGCAGAACCAACTTTGATCTCTTTAAATAATAGTCACAATTTTTTATTGCTTTACAAATTTATATTCATAACTTTCTAACCGAATAATTTATAGTCATGTTGAAAAGGATACAACCAAGAGAACTTGAAACTTTTACAGAATATGGTCCATTACTCTAGACCATATTGGCTCGATATTGTGGTCCATAACTCATTCTTTTATGAGGCGTCCGTTGCCACTGCTGGCTCGGGCTTTAGAACAACTTTTCAGGATTAGCTAGTAGCTTTAACTGCGTCCATTTTCTCATTTTCCAGCTTTTTAAAAAAGATACTTTCTTTTTATTGACACATTTGGGGCTTTCTTTTTATTGACACATTTTCACTCATCCGTGTACTTCAAGCAAAAAAAAAATCCATATATGTACCCCAAAAAAATTCTTCTTCATTCTCTTGTTATAGGATACTAATTTAAGGCTTCACATTTTTCTTTGATTCCCCAACATTCCTTGGCTAATATGACCTTCTACGTATAAGGAATTATAATATTTGATCTCATATGATGTTTAAATTTATGACGCAACGGGATAACTAGAGTGGCCATTGTACTAATGACCGGTCAAGAGAGAGTTAATTCTAATCGATTAGCATAAAAAAAAAAAGAGAGTTAATTCTAAAACACTTATGTCTTCTTTTTTCTATTAAGAATACTCGAATCACAATGATTTAAGGATCAATGGACATCGATATCAATTTCCCGATACCTTTGACGTCTATACTCATTTTAAAAAATGAAATGTTTAGAAAATTCTCACACGTATTGTTAAAGAAAATTGAGGGAAGACCATTGTCGAATGAGCAATCATTTTTTGGTCAATAATCCATGAATCAGGAAAAGACTCGGGAAATAAACCTTTTCTTCGACAATAATGGGAAATAATATACATATTTGCACGGGAATGGGAAAAAATATTCTTGATGCAAGAGGGGGGGCAATTTGATATTGCATGGCCTTAACGACAAGTTTTCTAGGAACACATCACATGCCTACATGGTTTGATGGCCATATTAAAACATAAGCTAGGAGGACTAAACTAGCTCACCAAAACGGATCCATTAATGTTCCCAAAAGGGGCTACACCACAACCAAAGACACTTCATCTTGCTTATAAAATTCCTTGCCCTTGAAAATAACAGGTCTTTCTTTCACTATTAGCCGTTTCTTAATTGTGCTTACTTAATCCCCTAATCTAATTTTATATATCCAAAGGAAGAAGTACCAAAAGAAACACACGAGTACACTTGAGTGCCTAAGTTCCAGCAGACCATGCTCCAGCTCTTTGCGACCTTGAACTGACTTTTGCCACCAAGCATCTGGTTAATTACAATTAATTATACACACTTTTGGTGATTTAAATTAAACTTAACTAATGGAATGGTTAGGATTTGTCGGCGCTCTATGTATATAGTGAATTTCCTTAATCGCTGTCGCATTGATGTCACCAAAAGGACAAGAGCTAGAGGTCAAGAGAACAACAGATCGTAATTAATTATGCGATAAGATAGTTTCGTCCTTTGTTTATCATTATTTGAATGAAAGCAACATGTTAAGTGACATCTGTGTTCGTTGGCTTTAACATCAAATATGATTTAATTACAGGTTAGTGGGGGCAAAAAGTTGAGATGATAGTGATACTTAAAGCTTTACCATTAAAATTCCAGGAAGATGCTGATGCTAATTAGTTACTGATTCCTTCTATGGGACCTGCATTAAGAGTCGTCTACACATGCGTTTTATACGGATATCCTGCATTAAGAGTTATATACGCATGTTTCTGTACTCTTATGTTTCTAGATATTGCACATCAACGATAAAAAAGAAGAAGAAATTGCACATCTCCTTCAATGTGGGGTTGGAGATCAGCCCTACAATTGCTGGGAATATGAGACATAATTGACTATAAAGCTGAAAATGATCAGTTTAGGGGGGAAAAACTATGTGGTTTGAAGGGGTATGAAGTATGATGCTTCAAAAAGCATAAAACCTTTAATTGTAGTTTCTTTTCATAAAACCTTTAATTGTAGAGGCGCTTGTATGAAAATTATGTTATTAGCAGTGGTCCGAACTGTTTCACAAGAGAGACGCAACGGAGTAGAAATTAAACCGGCTAGGATATTTTGTATCCAAGAAAAGGTCGATCTCCATCAAAATCCAACCAAAGTAACATTGGATTTGTTGAGGAAAAAGGAAGAAAAATGTTTGATTGGAAGAACGATACAGATGGTACGGTAGGATTCATATAAAATGGGCTTCAGCATTTTCAGGCTAGCTTTGGATTAGGCTTTCACATCTTTAATAAAAACTAGACCTGATTTTGGGTTTTAAGAAATGAAAGGCCCAAGTACATTAGGGCTCGATAGACCCCAACAGCTTTTGCTTGATTTTATGCAAAGGCCCAGCTGACCTAAGCATGTGCTGCGCTGACCGGAAAAGCATCTTCTTTCTTCATTAAAGCAAAAAATCATTCAAAGCATAAACATAGTACGATCAAAGACGAAACAAGAGATCAATATTTTGGAGGCTTATTTTTGGACACGCATTTGGCTTGGAAGTGGCCAACTCTGTACATCTACATGAAAAAGATATATACACTGTGAAGTGATCGATTGATTTTGCTATTTTACCCGTCGAGGATGGCTTTAGTCTTTACTGTCTCTAGTGATTAAGGATGTTTATGCAGCGTGATGATTTTAGGGTACGGTGTGATAGGCGGCAATCACAATCGACCCAGACATGGATTTTGCCTGATCTGACTGTGATAGATCAAAATTAAATGAGCCTTTTTTAGGGATTCTCTAGGCTCCCCTAGATATTTAGGATTGGTTACCTACCAACTTTTCCTGACTAGTTATTCAATTCTTAGCTTATCCTTTGAAAAATACTAGGCTGTAGGGATTGTTATTTCTGTGATGCTAAAAGTTGCCTGAGAATTGTAAGTAAAGGATTTATTAATGTTTTTATAGACTAATGCCCGGTGCGTATAACAAATCATTGGATTATGTGTTGGATAGTGAATACATGTACAATCGTTTTCTTACAGGTTTATTACTTATCTATAAATGCAAAGCATGCCACATAGCCCTTTGTCACCCATTGCTTTAATTATTTGATAGTATTATACAGTATAAGTCATGGCAATTATTTTTCAAGGTTTCTACTTTCTGTAGCAGATATAACGGACATTTTATTTTCTGGGTTACAAACGTCACAGAAAAATTAAGAATACTGAAACAGTAGTGGGATAATTATATATCAACGTCATGCAATAAATTGTTGATACATTTTTGAAGGCCAGGGTTAAATGGCCAGTGCCAAATGAATAGTGGGTCTCATAATCGCAGTTTTTCCTGTGTTTCTCGTCGCATGCAAACAGAATGGGACCTAGGAATTTATTATACACTTCCAAATTCAAGTAAAATTTCTTTATTATTGCAGCGATGGACCCTGAAAAGCAGAGTTCAAGGATTGAGAATGATAATCACAATTTCCATGCCCAATTTTGAACCAGCATTTTCAATGAATTTCTTGCTCGAGAAATCAAGCGGTACCACTCATTTCTAATATTAGTTACTATACTATATTAGGATACCCATGAACAAAAAATAAATGAAACCCTTCTTTTTTCTTTAGCTGCGTGGCAATATTCATTAGTGCAGTGTATTATTTCAGGTTAGCAAAAAGCCAAACAAATCCTGGGAGGAGCAAAAGTGCTCATAATCAATGGTATTATTAGAATGAGCAGCGGAAAATTATTGAAGTTATCGAACCAGGGTACCGGTAAAAGAGGTTGCAGCAACACATGTAGTGTCAGTGAGAGTTGCTGTAGCAAATTTTCCAAAAAAAAACTACTAAGCAATTAACATCAACTAACTAAACAATTCCACACCATGTTTCCTTCTAAGAAGATTTCTCTTGCAAAAAAACACAAACAGACACACACGTTCCTGTAGAGATCCAGGATCTGCAGTTCAGTCAATTACGTCCAATCAACCACTTAAACTTTTCCTGATGTTACATGAGAGACAATAAAGCAAGGAAATAGAAAAATAAACATTTAAGTTGCCGATTGTCTCAGTCAATTTCTTGTATCATGAAAATAAAAAGTTATCAATCCTGGGTTGCAAGATTGAGCACAAAAATAACGAGACATCCTAAGTTGGCATACTCATCTTGTATCGTCCTTTTTGTGGTTTCTCCATTTACAGGTAGTAAATTGCCTACATATCTATACTCCAGTAGTAGGCAGTAACTGAAAGGAAGTTATTTGTGTTTTGCGAAAAAGAAAAAACTATACACAATCATTTTTTTTGACAGATGCAGTTATAACGCAAACACCATGTACATGTACATAATTAATAATATAGTATATGTCTTATATGCAAACATTATTTATGAATCTCATCTAAGATCCTACACAATCAAAACCCTTTAGCTACCCTTCTATTAAAAGAATTCTTTCTTTTGATATTGTAACTTTTATAACTAAGCAGCTACGATTACAAATCTAAATCTCACATTGAGTTTCATCTGAAAAAGTAACATAAATCAGTGAGTGAAATATTCATGTCCAGTTAAGTTAGATATAATTTTTTTAAAAAATTAATTCTACTATAATACAGTGCTGTGTTTCTTGCAAAAATATTAGAGAAATGGCAGCACCTTTTTCCTTCTCATGCTGCCAAGTTTTGTTGTCACTTGTCACATGCAATCCTAATAACAATCTGGTACTACTAATATGCAGGATCATTAAGAAAGAAAGAAAAGAAAAAAGAAAAGTACGCACAGAAACCAAGGCAATAGAAGTAGGACAGCACACAGTGAAGCAGATTCCAGTTAATTAACCTGCATTGCATCCAAAAATTTTTCCACTTACTAATTCCCCTCTTGACAACCCACACAGTTTAAGCCCCCCCCACACTATAAAACTAAACTCCCTCAACTCCTGTCTTCCCTTCAAAAAAAAAAGAACTCAGTTTTTTCTCCACCTTCCCCTACTTCTTTCTTTCTTTCTCCTCCTTTGACTACTAGTCCAACATATTCTCCACTTTATACAAACACACACAACCAACAGAGACACACACTCTTTCTTTCTCTTTCCATGCTTACACTCTCTTGCTTTCTGCACATGCACTTTCCCTCATAGCACAGATCTCTCTCCCCTTCAATGGCAATATACCCTCCAGCCATCATCACCTAACGGCCACTTTAAAGAATCATTCTTTCCAGTCAACTCATTCGCTAGAACACACCAAACTACTTTTCCCTTCTTGGGTTTGCTGAGCAGCAGCAGCAGCTTCTTGGTTGTTTGTGGATAATGGCAGAGGCTGCAGAGGCTAAACCAGCAGCAGCAGTAGCATTGCCTGAGGCTGAGAAGAAGAAAGAACAGAGCTTGCCGTTTTTTCAACTCTTCTCTTTCGCTGATAAATATGACTGGTTACTTATGATCTCGGGTAGCTTAGGTGCCATCATTCATGGCTCTTCAATGCCTGTCTTCTTCTTGTTGTTTGGTGAAATGGTTAATGGTTTTGGCAAGAACCAATCTGATTTGCCCAAAATGACCCACGAAGTCTCCAAGGTTTTCCAAAATTTCTCTCCTTTCGAATTTTGTTGTACTCGTTTTAGTGCTCATTTTAGATCCAAGATCTCTAATTTGGTGTTTTTTTGTTGCTGTTTTTGGTGAATGCAGTATGCACTGTATTTCGTGTACCTTGGTCTTGTGGTCTGCCTATCATCCTATGCAGGTACATGAAACTTTTTACATTCTTTGGCCTCGTTCTTTCTGCTGTGCTATTACACGAATAAGATAGTCTATTAGATCGCAGAAGAGAATCACACTTGGTGTGGCCCAGAAAATTGTGCACGACTCGTGTAGCTAAGTTCACACCGGACCACTGGGTATAAGCTTCATCCACGTGGTCCATGGCCTGAACTTGGCTCTTCTTCGTCTTTTCTGCCTTCACTTGTCAATTTGGACACCTTATGCACACATCTCTATCCATGTTAATACACTACCCCCCCTCTCTCGTCAATTTGTGTGCTCTCTCTGGTACATATTAATACATTGTATTTCATTTTTATTAATCATAGGAGAATTAATTGTATTGGTTGGTTTTTCTTCCTTTTTTTTTTACTGTTTTACCAGAGATTGCGTGCTGGATGTACACTGGAGAGAGGCAGGTGAGCACCCTGAGGAAGAAGTATCTAGAGGCTGTCTTAAAGCAAGATGTTGGGTTCTTTGACACAGATGCAAGAACTGGGGATATTGTCTTTAGTGTCTCTACAGACACTCTCCTTGTCCAAGATGCCATCAGTGAGAAGGTTGGGTTTTTTATTGCCTCTTAAGCTTCTGCCCATCGTTTACTGCTTTTACTGTATCCATTTCTCTCTCTCTCTCTCTCATCTTCCTTTCTTCTAGTGGTACCGCTTTGAAGCACATTTACCCTTTTCCCCTTTTGGTTCTATTCTTTCAAAGCTCTTGCTTCTTGTACGGTACACACATGGGGGCAAAATCTAGTGTTGAGCTTGGCCTTTACTGCACATTCTGATCTCTGAATTGTTGGTTATCCATTAATGCGGGTCCCTTGATCAATTACTTCGTTTGACGGTGCATGTTAGAAAGCCTCACTTAGCGTGCGCCACCAGTATCTTTGTTGGCCTTTTGCAATATGGGTGTAGTTCTCACAAGATGATAGATAGGACCGTTGGTCAATGTAAATATGCTTTGCTTCGTAGACATAATAGTACAGTAGGGGGGCAAAAAACTCATCTCTTTCTCTAATTTTCTAATTAATCCTTTCTTACTATGATGGATGATGTTTATATTGTGAATGTCAGGTGGGTAACTTTATACACTATCTGTCAACATTTCTGGCCGGGCTAGTGGTTGGTTTTGTGTCAGCATGGAGGCTAGCACTGCTAAGTGTAGCAGTTATACCGGGCATAGCTTTTGCCGGGGGTTTGTATGCATATACTCTAACTGGCCTCACATCCAAGAGCCGCGAATCCTATGCACAAGCCGGCATAATAGCGGAGCAGGTGACGTTATTATTGGCCAAGCAATTTGTTAAAGTGACTTTGAACTACTAATGCTTTGTTGCACCTTTTTGTTGCAAAGCTACTTCAATTATGATGCCCTTGCTAGTTGGTGTGTTTATCTTCTTTTTTGTGTACTGTGTGTTTCCCTTATCTTGTTGTCTCGGTTCAATCCTTTGGTTTAATGACAAAGAAAGCACAGCTGTCAGGATATCACACCTTGGTATTTTTGCTCAGCATCTACAAAGGAAAGCAATGCTTCGGTTGGTCGCTTTTTTTGTGTATTAAATCATGTATTTGCATGTGCAACTCTCAAAAGGAGCCTTGGCGTTTTATATACTTCTTTAAACATTGTCGTGTTTATGAGTTTCGAGGAACCGTTTGAATTCAACTATGTCCCTTCTGCCCTCCCAAAGTTCCAGCAAAATGTATCATAGTACCTAGACTTGATCCAAAAGTCAAATTCATTTCATAGCCAAGAAAATAGTCCCGATAGAATGCAGTAAACAGGAGTAGAAGTATTACTATTAACTAGGCAAGATTATATGCAAGTGCAAGAGTGCAAGATTGTAGGCCTAAAGCTTTCTGCATTTTTTTTGTTGCAATCTAAATTCTTGCAGGCCATTGCTCAAGTCAGGACTGTTTACTCCTACGTTGGAGAGAGCAAAGCCCTAAATTCTTATTCAGATGCAATACAAAACACATTAAAACTTGGATACAAGGCCGGGATGGCTAAAGGTTTGGGGCTTGGATGTACGTATGGAATAGCTTGCATGTCATGGGCTCTGGTATTCTGGTATGCTGGTGTTTTCATCAGGAATGGACAGAGTGATGGAGGCAAAGCATTCACTGCTATTTTCTCTGCCATTGTTGGCGGCATGTAAATATCAAACTAAAAAACTTTTATTTGACATAAGTGAGAAGTTACCAGGGTAATAATAACTTCTTGATTAATGTTACAGGAGCTTGGGCCAGTCATTTTCAAATCTTGGGGCATTTAGCAAAGGTAAAGCAGCTGGATACAAGTTGATGGAGATTATCAATCAAAAGCCATCCATAATTCAGGATCCTTCTGATGGGAAGTGCTTGGCTGAGGTCAATGGGAATATAGAATTCAAAAATGTTACCTTCAGCTACCCTTCAAGACCAGATGTTATTATCTTCCGTGATTTCTCCATCTTTTTTCCTGCTGGAAAGACAGTTGCTGTTGTAGGTGGCAGTGGATCAGGGAAAAGCACTGTTGTCTCTTTGATAGAGAGATTTTATGATCCTAACCAGGGTAATTAAGACCATTATTTCCAAAGTTGAGAATTGGAAATACAATAGCCTATGTTTTTTTGTGCTGATTTATCCTATTGGTAAACAGGGCAAGTTTTGTTGGACAATGTGGACATCAAAACCCTGCAACTAAGTTGGTTACGTGATCAGATTGGTTTGGTGAACCAAGAACCTGCACTCTTTGCAACCACCATACTTGAGAACATACGCTATGGAAAGCCAGATGCAACAATGGACGAAGTGGAAGCTGCTACTTCTGCTGCAAATGCTCACAGCTTTATTACTTTGCTTCCTAATGGATACAACACTCAGGTGAGTGATTACTAACCAGCTTGGCACCAATGTAATTTCAGCATCACAAAATTCTGCAGACATGTTGTGCCAGACTACCACAATTTTTACAATAAGCAATAATTACTGCAGAACAACAGAGGACATTTTTTTTTTTTTGTATGCTGATTTATGTGAACTGAAATCCTGAACAGGTGGGAGAGCGAGGAGTCCAACTATCTGGTGGTCAGAAACAGAGAATTGCAATTGCCAGAGCTATGTTAAAGAATCCAAAGATCCTTCTGCTTGATGAGGCAACCAGTGCACTAGATGCAGGCTCTGAAAGTATAGTTCAAGAAGCACTGGACCGTCTCATGGTTGGAAGAACAACTGTTGTTGTTGCACATCGCCTCTCTACCATCAGAAATGTTGACACCATTGCTGTTATTCAGCAAGGACAAGTTGTTGAGACAGGAACCCATGAAGAACTGATCGCCAAAGCCGGGGCCTATGCGTCTTTAATCCGTTTCCAAGAAATGGTGAGGAATAGAGACTTTGCAAACCCTTCAACTCGTAGAACACGCTCATCACGCCTAAGCCATTCGCTTTCAACAAAGTCTCTGAGCCTTCGATCTGGTAGCTTAAGGAACCTGAGCTACTCTTACAGTACTGGTGCTGATGGCCGTATCGAGATGATCTCAAATGCCGAAACTGACAGGAAAAATCCAGCACCTCATGGATACTTCTGCAGGCTACTTAAGCTAAATGCTCCTGAATGGCCTTATTCAATAATGGGTGCAGTAGGATCTGTGCTTTCTGGTTTTATTGGCCCAACTTTTGCAATAGTGATGAGCAACATGATTGAGGTATTCTACTACAGAAATCCTGCATCAATGGAGAGGAAGACAAAGGAGTATGTGTTCATTTACATTGGTGCTGGCCTCTATGCAGTAGTTGCATATTTGATTCAGCATTACTTCTTTAGCATAATGGGAGAGAACCTCACCACAAGAGTAAGAAGGATGATGCTTGCAGGTAAATATATGAGCTTTAATTCTGCTCTCTACATTCCCACCAGATTTTTATGGTTTTCCAGTGGAAGAAACTTTCTTCAACTTAGTTCTTATATTGGTTTACATTATTGTTCAGCAATTTTAAGGAATGAAGTTGGATGGTTCGATGAAGAAGAGCACAACTCAAGTCTTGTTGCAGCTCGATTAGCCACCGATGCTGCTGATGTAAAATCTGCAATAGCGGAGAGGATTTCTGTGATCCTACAGAACATGACCTCTCTACTCACTTCCTTCGTAGTTGCCTTCATAGTAGAATGGAGGGTCTCCCTTCTCATTTTGGCCACCTTCCCTCTTCTAGTCCTGGCCAACTTTGCACAAGTAAGTTAAAAGACCATTCTTTTTCAGCGCATTATTGCATTCTCTTTCCCCATGTTTTGCCAACTTCCCCCAACTGCCTCGCGACAAAACCTTTAGTACTACTGTCCAATCTATGTAAAGCAACATTTTCTGGGTTTAGGAGGGCAAAAAGGTCATTTAATACACATCCCAATTCCCGAATTGATTATTAATGTTTTCTTACATCAAGGTCAGATCCTTAAGTACTACCCTTTTTTGACCTCCGGAATCTAGCTTCCCTCACATTAGCCATGAAACGACAAAAGCTAGAAACTACAACGTGTCTCTCCCAGTCTGCAAATCTGCACTGCACGTGCCAACCCCCACCTTCTATGCATCAACTCCTCAAAAATCCCAACATCGTTTTTGAAAGAAAGAAGAGATGGATAATTAATTACTTTATCAGTGAAAAGTTGTACAGATTTTATTATGTGGGCACAGTAAAAATAACAAGGAGAGGCACAATATAAATATACTAATAGGGCTAGATTCCACCCCCACCCTCTCATCAATTTCCATGCCACTTAGAAAGAGTGCTGTTTCAGCCAACACCTCGAGGTCCTCCATCTTTTGACACTTTTTTTAATTTCTTGGATTTCATTGTCCAACTAGTCAAAATTTCAACTCGTCTTGTTCCTTTCATTTGGACCCTTTTTTTTTTAATTTCTCTCGAGTATAGTTCTTTTTTTTTTCCAAGCACCGACACTGCACCATCCAGTGTATATATATCAGTTCTTCTAGGTATATGAGCTTTTTTTTCCTCGGTTGTATATTATATAATACCACCAAGCGAGTGTTCCAAGGGATTTTTGGCCCGTGAATTGCATTATTTATTGACAGACTCCTGGCAGTGGTGGCAGATGTTATCTTCTTCTGCTCTTTCTTTTCTTTTTGGTTATTGCGAGTTTTTCATGGGTAGGAGTGTCAGGGCGTGACAGTCAATAGTGGCAATGGCAGTGACAAAAACCCTTTCCTTTTCTTTTGCATTATCGTCGTTTTTTGGGGGTTTCTGGGCTTTTGTCGTTTTGGGCTTCAGGCCTGGGTTCCAGAATCTGCTGGTTTAGTTTTCAAACAGTGTGGGTACACTATAGTCCAACAGTAAACAGTTTTGTCTTTTCTTGAAGGGTTCAGCTTTTCAGGACTCGCTCTGATATTTGCTTGCCGTGATATGTTTTCACAGTGAATTAGTTGATTGCTTGAGGATGTCCGTATTTATGCATTGGACAAAATTTTGTGTGTAGCTTTTGATAGTGGAGAGGAGTCTAGCCTGTCTTGGCATTGTTCTCCTAGCGGGCCCTTATAGGACTGCCTACATTACTCACTGGGACAATAGCATAGTACACATTGACTTCAAGGAATAAAATACTCCAAAATCTCTACTGTCTAGTCAGCAAGGGAACAGGGTCTAATCCATTTTTATTCTTTCATTAACCAATAAATGGAATGTGCACCCACCCTTTAGGAAGATTATGGATGGGGCAGAGTGTTTTAACTCATTAAAGTATGTTAGGGAATGGAAAAGGCTTGAAAATGCTTAAGGAATTCTAGTAATGTTTTGATCATAAGAATTATGTTGAGAGATAGCAAAGAAAACCATCATTTGTATCATAACTAGAAGGCTCTGCCTTCCTTGGGTTATGGATTTTTGGAGTTAGTTTAACTCCTTTTTAGTAATCTACATGCCTGATTGAAAGTACAAGCAAGATGGATTGCATCTAATTATATACTAATATCTTTTTATCTCAGTATGTTAGCAAGGGAAATATTAATAGCAGTTAAAAATCTGTAACATTTTTTTTCTTTATTACACAGCAACTCTCTCTCAAAGGATTTGCTGGAGACACAGCAAAGGCCCATGCAAAGACCAGCATGATTGCTGGTGAAGGGGTGAGCAATATCAGAACTGTTGCAGCCTTCAATGCACAGGACAAGATCCTGTCTTTATTCTGCCACGAGCTCCGTGTCCCTCAGCTTCGCAGCTTGCGCAAGAGTCAAACTTCTGGGCTTCTCTTTGGCCTCTCCCAGCTGGCACTTTATGGCAGTGAAGCCCTCATTCTATGGTATGGTGCCCACCTTGTCAGCAAAGGAATGTCCACATTCTCCAAGGTCATTAAGGTTTTTGTAGTTCTGGTGATTACTGCTAACTCAGTGGCAGAAACGGTTAGCCTTGCCCCTGAGATTATCAGGGGCGGTGAAGCTGTTGGTTCTGTATTTTCAATCCTAGACCGTTCAACCAGGATTGACCCTGATGACTCTGAAGCAGAACCTGTTGAATCTGTTCGTGGGGAAATTGAATTTAGACATGTTGATTTTGCTTACCCTTCACGACCTGACGTCCCTGTGTTTAAGGATATGAATCTTAGAATCCGAGCTGGCCAGAGCCAGGCCCTTGTTGGAGCTAGTGGTTGCGGGAAGAGTTCTGTGATTGCATTGATTGAGAGATTTTATGATCCTAGTGCTGGAAAGGTTATGATTGATGGGAAGGATATTAGAAGATTGAACTTGAAGTCCCTGAGGCTAAAAATTGGGTTGGTGCAACAAGAACCAGCCCTATTTGCAGCCAGCATTTTTGATAATATTGCTTATGGAAAAGATGGTGCAACTGAGGCTGAAGTGATTGAAGCAGCTCGTGCAGCTAATGTGCATGGATTTGTTAGTGCATTGCCTGATGGGTACAAAACACCGGTCGGTGAGAGAGGAGTTCAGCTCTCTGGAGGACAAAAGCAAAGAATTGCAATTGCTAGGGCTGTTCTCAAGGACCCGGCTATACTTTTACTAGATGAAGCTACAAGTGCACTTGATGCGGAATCGGAATGTGTGCTGCAAGAAGCACTTGAGAGGCTAATGAGGGGCAGAACCACAGTGCTAGTAGCTCATCGTTTATCTACAATTAGAGGGGTGGATAGCATCGGTGTTGTGCAAGACGGGCGGATTGTCGAGCAAGGTAGCCATGGCGAATTAGTTAGCCGACCGGACGGGGCATATTCTAGACTGTTGCAGCTACAGCACCATCACATATGAGTCTTTTGATTGGGAGCAACATGATCTTGCTGGTTGGTAATTATGCTTGGGGTCCCATTAACCATATGTTTCCATTTTTCTTTTCTGAATGATGATGAAAGTTGTAGATATGGGAATGTGGAGACTATCTTGAGAACTATCACCCCACTTCCAATGGGGTAGCCAGTGTTATATTATTAATATCTAATGGTTCATTTCATATGCCTGTTGCCTTCGTTGGTTTCTGCTGGTTGATTAGCTTTTTCTTAGTATATTGTAAGTTAGATACTTTACAGTACTAAAAAAGCATACAACGGAAACCAACTTTCCAGACCCCATTGGAAACCTTTTATCGCTGTTGCTTTCACATTGCATGTGTTTGCCCTGGTGTGCTTTTAAGATAAGAGCAATGCTCTTCTTTTCTGGATTCGAGGCCCACAAGAACCATAGGGCAGTTAAACAGAAAAAAGAAAAGTTCATATCTGCATATTTAGACATGCCTAACAATATAATGGTGGACACATTCATTGGGGGCAAGTAGGACGAATAATTGTACAGCAAAGAAGTGGATAAAAGTCTTGCTAGATGTAAGGCGTCTTTTTACCAGTTTGATATGCTAGATGCAACGCTAGCGCATGTGTTTCAAAAGTAAAGTTTATGATAGTTGGATGCACCATTACAAGGGCCCAGGACCAACTACTCTATGCAATTTTTTGAGTGCAGACCTGAAGCATAAGTTGCCTTTTTCTTGTATAATTGGATTTGCAGAAGCATACATCCAAGTGTCTTTGCAGAGCTTTCTAATTCTGTACGGTTCCCTTTGCCATCACATTGGTTATTATTTTGTTCACTGAAAAAGGTTGCTAAAATATATGGACATGATCCCCCAAAGTGAAACCTTCAAAGGTCCTTTACCCAGTTCAAACTTTTCTTGTGGAATGAAGATACAGAACTAAGAGAGGTCCTACTTCTACAGTGTCAAGACTTTTCTTGCTGCTATGCCATCAAGATTGAGGGATGAGAATTGAAACGCAATGAAGGGGAGAAGGAATTCCGGCCCTACAAAAAGATGGCTCAGTATTGTTATTTTTAAGCGACATATGGCAGAGACCATGCATGATGGCAGACTTCAGTTGGCTCAGTCGCTTTAGAGATGCCTGCAATATATGTGTAAATGCTAGGTACTCATCCTGCAAAATTGTGGCACACCTCCAATAATTCTACAATGGAGCTGTGGCTTCTGGTCACAACCAATGCATGTACACCAAATGGTACAGCATAGGCTGTTATATCAGCATTTACAACGTTTTTATGGGTCATTCTGAAAACATTGCCTGGTTCGGTGAAAGCACGGAAAACAAAATGATCACTTGTTTTGCTTAAGAGTAATTCTTCATTTTACTCTGACTGTTCATTTGGTCGAAGTAGAAATACAGTGAGAGGTATTTGTATTTCACCCCAAAGTGAGTTATACTTTCACATACAGTATAATAGACACAGCCATTGGGGTTAAAGCATCTAGACCACAAAGCGGAAGAAACATACCACATGCGAAAAAATGGTAATGAAAATGGCAGAACCAGAATTGGAATTTAGTCTGCCCGTGTTATATCCATTAGATTCTGGAGTGGTCCCTTCTGCTGTGGAAATTAGCAGTGTCCTGTTCCTTTTTTTAATAATGAGTGCCCCAAAATGTTGACTGCGAGTCATAACTCTGAAATCTGAAGGGTCTATCTTATTAAACAGGAAGAGTACTGTTTTGGTGTTCTTTAGCTGAATATGGTTGATATTGCATAGTCTGTTGCATGGTCTATTTCAAAGCATAATGCCAGTCGTGCTATATTTAACATACAATAACCATCACATTATTGATGGCTCGCCATGCTAATTTAATTTGCAGCATTCTGCAGCTTTGGATTGGACCTCAACATATTTGCAATAT
The DNA here is from genome assembly GCA_028386065.3 of Turnera subulata. NCBI lineage: Eukaryota > Viridiplantae > Streptophyta > Magnoliopsida > Malpighiales > Passifloraceae > Turnera > Turnera subulata. The sequence goes on from JAKUCV010007321.1 coordinate 88,848, forward strand.
TGGTCAAGTTGATGCTGATAATTCAAGTAGAAGCAGGTCCGTAAGTGATTTCGGTGTCAACTATGTTTTAAAAAAAATGAAATTTCCTTGTCAATGGAGGGGCCTTAGTAAGCCTTATCTCCTTTATTTGTAGAAGTTACAAATACAGGCAAGACTTCACAGTGGACATTCAATTTCTTTTACTTCAACTCTAATTAGAATGTGTTTGTTTACAGTTTATCTGTTCACAATTTATGGCTGGAGTTATTACAGAAACTATGCACTGAGTAGAGCTTGACAATGCACTTGTTTAAGGATATTCAGCAAAGGTTGCTTGTTATTTCAGATAATAATCATACCAATCTGCTACAACAATGTAAGGACAATAATTCGAAGAAAACAACTATTAATCCCCTATAAGGGAATCAAACACAGAAATAAATCAGTAAAATCATAAAAATATCTACAATTTCATTTGATATTCTATGCTTTTAAAGTGACACTGACTACCTTACTTGTCAAAACTTCTGCCTCCGCCAATATCCTTCCAGATACGAACCAAAATTTTCCAACCACTCGTGGGTTGTCTAATGTGATATTACCTTTTTTTTGGTTCTTGATAAGAATGTGATATTACATTTATGATATGATTTTATTGGAGCAAAATGTCTTCGCCTCTTCGGCTGATGGAGACGGCTCGGGCTTATAGCTTCCAAGTTGAGCGAGCCAATTCAATTGTCTAGTCGCTATTGCTTTTGCCTATTATGTTTTCAGTGGTTTTTTTTTCATGGTCATAAGATGGGATGAAATATATATATTTTTTTTTGTAGTATCCGTTAATTACAGTTGACAAGTTTCCATACTTCATTTAGCATGTTCTCATTAACTTGAAATGATGAATGCAAAAATTAGAAAAAACTTTCTTGATCACCAAAAGATGAACATAAAGGAAAAAGTTCATAATATGCTATATCAGTTAATTGGTCTATATGATCCCACATCTATGGGCCATATATGTAAGAGGCTTACGATGGGCCGAAGCTTTTGGACTTCTACCATACTAGTTTTGCTGATGAGAGCATTTTCTTTTTCGATGAAATACCATAAGAACAAAAAAAGTAGAATCTTAGCCCATCTCCACTAGATTAAGTCCATTTTCATGGGTCAAGACTAACAACGTTAATGTGGCCCAATATAAATCGATACACTATAAACAACGCAAGCCATATGAGTTCTTGCGATATATATCCACATCTGTATTTGTCTTTTGCCCGTATTGATTTTATGTTCAACCTGTGAAGATCACGCGTCATACTACAACCAAGCCCAGATTTTTTATGTATATATTTTTTGATGAAAAAGACCAAGAAGACATGCATAATGAAGGAGTGGTAGTCAGCTAGATGAAGGAAGAAAATTAATTTGGTTTAGTTATCTTGTGTGGCCAATGCCAATCAATGAAGGAAGATGGTCGAGGATGATCGATGATTGATAAGGCACTGAAATCTCCATTTAAGGCTTTTAGCGGGAGTTATTTAAATACAAGCATCCAATAAAAAATGAAAAGAAAACAAACGAAGAAAAGCTTTTTCTTTTTTTTTTCTTTTTTCATTCTTTCAAGGAAAGAATATTAAACCTCAACATCATATAGGGGCTTCACGTGACTTGCCAGTGAAGTCAACGAAAGACGCCCATCATGGAAAAAAGGTCAATGAACGACCACATCTTTGTATGCTTCGAAGAATTTCACCATCAGGCTGCGTAGATCTAGCCATATAATATGTTGTTTATCATGGCGTTATATATTATCACGTTATTTTGTTTTTTTTTTAAGGAAAAAAACATAAAGAAAATCATATCATATATATCCTTGTCTGTCGGCAGAAATCGTAAAATTCTCTGGTATGAGCAATCCCAAAATCTTTCAAAAGTGTAAGATAATTACATGCCAGGAGCTTTTTCTAAAATCTTTTTTGAAATATTGCCGCAGACTTTGACATGGTAATTATAAGATGGTACTAGCTAGGTTTTAATTTTATAACTATAGATGCATGCAAGAAATGGGTAAGACACTGGCTTATATAAGTTTTAAATCACTTTCACGCGAGTAAACTTCGTCCTATATATTTATTATATTTAGCTCCCTCTTTTTTTTTATGCTAATTTTTCTTTTGATGCTAATATTTAGCTCCCTCTTCTTCTTCTTCTTCTTCTTCTTCTTCTTCTTCTTCTTCTTCTTTCATTTTTAATTTCCCAATAAACTTCCTTCTTCTTCTTCTTCTTCTTCTTCTTCTCTTCTTCTTCTTCTTTCATTTTTAATTTCCCAATAAACTTCCTTTTGCTATATATGAGGTGGCAATTACCTTCCTTAATGTTCGTGCAAGTTCTGCTTGACGCCATAAGTTACCCTTATCGTCGCATCGAGTATATATGATATATATATTTTCTTACTATTGGCAGATGACTTTATCAATGATCATGACCTAAGGTGCACGAATTTATTGTTGTGTCTTGACCTGACGGTAAGATTCTATGATGAAGTAGGCAAGTGTGTACTTGTCTGTAATGAAGGTGAGTGAGAAATGACATTAATCTATAATCAAGCATATTCATGCCCATGAGGGGGTAGAGAGCCAATGTATACGCAATTACTTGAGGACAAAGTAGGTGTGCATATGCTAAAAACATCATTTATTGTGTGTCGGAGACTCTGATGCACCTTTAAATGTTGCTTAAACAAACAAACAAAACTTAATTAGCAAATCCAATTGAGTATTGGATTTGTCGGAGATTAATGGGTCATAATCTTTTCTTTATGGGCGCTGAAGTGATTAACGGGTCATAATCACTTCCAACATGTAGACACACTTTGTATTTTAATAGTCAAATTCTGGAAAGAGCAAGCTTTCGCAGAAAAAAGCAACTAAAAGTTTACTTTTTCGCTTTAATTGGCCAGGTGACAAAATGTTTAATTATGCTAACTACATACGAATAAATATACAAACTATTACCAGTAAAATTAATTAGCCGTTCCCAGGCCAGTAGAAATAACGTGAAACTTTACCAGCCTCCATGTTTATTAATTATATGTTATTTTGGACCACGTGAGACTTAATTTAAATCTAGGGATTCACCGAAACTCTTCGAAGGATAGACATATATTTCTGAAAATCTCAAAAGAATTAGCTAGCAACTTAATTTAGAGGATCAAAAGTGAAATTTAGCATACATATGTATAGATAGCTCTACTGCATATGCTCGCAATTTTGCTGTCTATACAGTTTACTTAGATAAGAAGATCTTGAAAAATCTTGTACTAAGATTTGGTTCTTACTTTCCGTGCGTGACCAAACATGACATTTAGTTAGCATGTTGTGGCTTTAGTATCTAGTAGTGCATAGCTAGGTTCTAAACCGATTAGTAGGTGTCCATATAAACTTGATTACATAGAGCAGGCTCATTTACTGGCCGGCCTCCTTTAGCCTTAAAGGTGTGTTGTTTGATTTTGGAGAAAGAAGGAAAAGGAAACATCTACTTTTTCAGGGAAGAAAGGACATTACCAATTTCCAACAGACACGGTGAAAATAGGTAGGGATTGGTTCTTGAGAGAAATTACCGGTGAGAATCTTTCTATACATATTGATCTTTAAAGATTAAGTCATTAATCCATGCATGACCCACTAAAAAAACAAATCCATGTATGCATGACATGAAAGATAAGATATATATGCGATTTCGTTAATGCTTTGTATAGACACAATTTGCAGCTGTTTGTAATTGCACTAAAATGATAATTAAAGAAAAAAGGAAGGAGAATTGTGGTTAGTAAACTAATGAAACAACAGCACCAAAAAAAAAATAGTGAAAGAACATGGTTGGTCAATTTTCTCTTTTAAGGCGAGAGAGGTGAGTAGCCATGTGTATATCATTTGATATGGACTTCTTAATTACTCGAAAAATACCATATCTGTGGCCGAAGCAAAGCTAGGTTATATGTGGCCACTTCTACTCGACACTATCGATCGGCGGATCTCAAACAAAAAATCCCATCTACATGACATAAATAAAAGACTTTTATATGTTTGGCATTTGAAAATCCATGGGGGATTACTATTTGCAGGAGTTTTAATGGAATCAAGCTGGAGAATACTACCTGTACTTGTTTTTTCCGTTTACATACCATTTTAATGCTAGTTTCTGGTTTTGCCTAACTTGTTTGCCTCCAACTGGGCACAGTACATTGGAACTAAATCTCATACCATATGAAAATTTGAAAATTCATTTTGTCATTAAATTCTATGTTTTTTTTCCCCCTTGAGCTAAATCTTACGGTGGAACCATGTTTCTTCTTTCTCTCAATCAAACATAAATTACTTAGCATAAAAAAAAGATAAACTTTCTAGAATTCTTCAAGGACCATGTATCCTTGGTGTCTAGCTAGCTAGAATTTAAAAACTATTAAATCTTATCCCTTTTCCTCTCTTGCCTTTTGCCTTTCTCTTTCCTTCAATAATGATGGTAGGTCTGGAAACATCATGCAAATTAAAGAAGCCGAACGTACTGCTAATCCTATAGTTGAAAAAACTCGTTCCCTAGCTGATACCCAGAAAGCTAATTAATATATAGTGTAAAGTTTCATGGAAGTACAATATATTTTAAAAAAAAAAAAGGGCATCTACACTACAATAGCAATTTTCTCCACTAGCAACTAGCTCACCAAGAAGGTTAAAAATTGTACCAGAAATCAAGGGGGGGCCACAGGCAGGAACCTCTAAATTTTTTTTGCTAGGCACGTGACAATGATGGACAAAAGCTTGGAAAATTTCATACATGATCCATGTTTTGGAGATTTCTCTGCCCATAAAATAATGTACTAGGGCGGGACATGACACGTGTCATGTCGTGTATGCCAGGGAAGTGCATGTGAAATCAGGCTTCCTTGATAGCTCAACCCTTCAACATTCGCGTAATTAATAGAATATGTCCCATAACAGTTGAAAAAAAAATATAGAGAAAAATTGTGTTCTGGAATATTAATATACTACAAAAACTATGTTTATATGGATATGGGCAGCTGATTCGAGTTGAGTGGGTGATGATGCTTAATAAGATGCAAGCCATCCTCAATCCTCATCCAAATCTCTATATCTATTATCTTAAACCCCAAGAAAGGAATAAAATATCGAGTTTGGATTTGTACTTTGGACGTCTTCATCGTAAAGGAAGATATTGCGTAAAAACTTAAGAAAGAAAATTTTGTTTTGCATGAACAAAGTAATTGATTCCTTTTTGGTATGAATAATAAACCAAAATTTTAATCATAAAGAACGTACTCTACAGTCCATGATGCATCATAATTAAAGATTAGTAAAATTAATACCTTTTGTCACACAATGATGCATGAGAGTCGTTTAGGACGTTAATGTAAAGTTTTTATTGGAAATTTTCAGCATACGCTGCTTTTATTATGGGATATACGTATGAGGTCAAAGGATTAAACATGAGCAGTTGGGAATGATATGAACAAAATCCTATAAATCTTGCTGGTATGTTCGTCATAAGTATAAGCAGGCATGCACTTAAGAATATTGCTAGTGCTTCTCCATGAAGTTTATCGTTAGGTTTTGATGTTTTATCATCTATATTAAGTATAACTTTCTGTTAATTAAGTTATGTGTGGCCGGGCGTGTGTTGAGGGAGATAATCATATAAGTTAGCATTAAAAAAAGTTAATCATATAAGTGTCAACTAAAAAAGAAATTATAAAAAACGCATGGTTACGGTTTAGATTTTGACTCCCCAAACACATAAACGTCTTTGCTAATGATGCTCTAAACGGCAACATCGTTGACAAGTTAATCAACCCTGTGGGAACCTTCCTTCTTGAGTTTGTTTTCTTAAACGTGATTGGTTAGTACCCAATGAGAGCATGGCATGGGAGAGAACAAGGACTAATAGAGTTGAGGTACGGCCCAGAAACATATATTGGTGTCAGAAATCATGAAATAAATATAAGTTTTGACAGTGGCATTAAACTATGTGGCAAACTGTGATTTGTGCATAAACTTGAGTTGTGTGAGACTTAGGGAGTACCTTATAGGAGAGGATCAATGTCCTATATATATGAATCACATGGTGTTGTGTATTGAGACATGCACATAAAGGCCCACTTTGTTAGCTGAAGAACAAACACATCTCACTAAGCCCACTTTGATCAAACCCCAAGTTGGGAACACACAGAAGAAAGTTTTTATGGTCGATCTCTCTCTTCTCTCTCATAAGAAACGTCAAGCCTAGTCCACTTCTTTCTCCAATGCACTTGTCGTCTTCATATCCAACATCACTGTCTTTGTTATTGTACTCTTTTCCCTCTCTCTTTCTCTCTTTTCTCTCTGTCACACTCTCTGCTCACTCCCCCTCTCGTGGTCCTCCTCTTTATATCCCCCTCTTATCACTTTCCCCAATTCTTCATATTTTCCTATATGTAGCACCACCCCTCCTCCTCATACATCTTCCTTTTTCTGCCATTCTTCTTCTACAAACCAGCAGACCGTTTTCCTTTTGGTTCCCGTACTCAGAGATTCTCGGTTTCCCATTTGCTTCGTTTTTCTCATCATTAAAAAGCACGTGACTCTCTCTCAAGCTTTTTTTTTTGGACACAAGAGTGAAGTAAACCTTAGTAGTGTAGACATGTCTGGTAGGAGGTCAAGGCAGTCAGCTGGTAGTACTGTTCCTAGGATCACTGATGATCAGATCATTGAGCTTGTCTCCAAGTTACGTCAGCTTCTCCCCGAGATTCGCACTAGGCGCTCCGATAAGGTAATAATAATACTATCTCTTCCTCTTTCTCGCTCTATATATATATGTTCTAGTTTGAAGTTAATTGGTAGCTAGGCATGAACTCATGTACAATATTGTACTAGAAAATGTAGATACATGTACATATATATAGAAGTATATAATGCTCCTTGCTTGGGGTGAGGGTACATATACATATGTAGTATGGTTGTTATAGCGTCATTATAATAATTGCACCCTTGATGTAAGTTTTATGAAATATGAACCGCACATTAAGAAGAACATATATGTTTCCTAGATATATACCCATGTTCCCACATGACCTAAACAGTCAAAAACTTGGACCAATGAGAAGCCAAAAGTCATATATAGGTAGTTTTTTTTTGGTGGAAGGTCAGTCATATATTGGTCGGTCACGATTCATGAACACTATTTTTACCTGAGTTGGTATACAGCCAAGTGCTCTATTCACTTGGTCAATGTTAAACAGTTTGGTGCAGGGTTCATGTGTATATATATATATACTAGCTACTTCTGTTGTTAATAATATATATGTTTATAATTTTATTAGCTAGGCCCTAGGAGTTTCTCTACGAAGAAAATAATAACATGTTTGCTTATTGGATTGTTTGACTGTCTGCGTGCAGGTGTCAGCTTCCAGGGTCCTACAAGAGACCTGCAACTACATCCGGAGCTTGCATAGGGAGGTGGATGACTTGAGCGAGAGACTATCTCAGCTTTTGACTACAGTTGATGCCGATAGTCCTGAAGCTGCGATAATAAGGACTTTAATTATGTGATAGACCCTTGAATTAATTACTATATATTTTCTTTAATTTCCAACTTATGACTAGGTTTTTATCAGTTGAGAGGATTTAGCGCGTATTGGCATGCCATGGGGAGATATAGGCATTGTAATTATTATATATATATATATATTGTGTAATAAAAGGACTTGCACTAGCAAAGCCTATATTTATAAGGATATGTATGTATCATTTGTTATGGGATGCTCCTAGTTTGGTAAACTATATATATATCTTGTCGTTGACATGAAAGGGTTTGAACCACGAGCAGAGAGCGAGACATAATTTACATGAAATATATGATTAAGACTTTCCCTGCAGCTTAATTAACTGACACGACTCATGGCACATAATATATTACATTAATCCCTGTCATTTGTCGGTAAGTAGGGATCAAAGGCATAATGTCCGCAAGAAAGCTAAGGCATTGTTTGGGAGTGTGCTTTTAACTCGGCTCTGTTTTCAAATTTTAGGGTTAGTTTGAATCTTTTAGCCCGCAGTAGTGAATATTTGACCTAGCAATCAATGGTTCAAATCTTCCCATCTCCCTTCAATTTGACTAAAATTTCAATATTATGCAGGTGGATCATGCTTTCAAACTAAGATAAGTTATTAATAAGATATACAAAAATATTCTTCATGAGAGGCTCGAAGTACAATATACTTCGCAATTTCTTTTGGGCTAATTATTCATTCTTTAATGTAATAATACATATAAGTTGGTTCAAAAAGAAAAAGAGTAAGTGACATTTACATTTCAATTCTTTTTTCTTCTGAGAATTGTTACATTTCAAATTCAAGCCACATTACTTCATCGTCCAAACACAAATGTAAGCATATGAGTTTTCCCAGAAAATGGGATTTTACCGGGGATGAATTATTCGATGGGTAATCCCGCATGAAAAAAAAAAATGATATTTTTTAGGTAATATCTCGTTGATAAAGTTCTTCGATGGCCGTTCTTGATAAGTGTTTAGTATTACTCCATAGTAGTAAGCCCCACAGTAAAACTTGTTTTTCTGGTTTTATTTTTTGAAAATCTCACCTAAAACTTGAACTTTTTGAATTTAGATGGTTTCTTGACCTGGTATAAGTTTTATGCTCGTGTCTTCCGAGGAAATTCTTATAATTTTAGAACTGTAAGAACAGGATTCAAAATCAACTGATCTTTACAATCATTGAATGCTATTTTCATGATTAGACATCAATATATCGTGTTTATGTTCCATAGGCAATGTAGTCGCTTGTTTATTTCTTCCTTGGTTCACAAAGTATAATTAATGAAAAGCCCTCAATGTTTTGGATTATTATCATTTTGTCATTCATGCTTTTATATCTCAGGCTATTCAGGGATAACAAGAAATTCTAAGTTCAGAAACCTGTAGAAGGATGATAATTAACGTCTGATAGTGATAAGTGATAACAAACATTTTATAGAGGATCAGGACCAATATATATAAGGGAAAAGAACAGTGGAGGAAATTTAAATCATAACGTCCCGCTCTAGGTTGTTATCTTCATTAATTTCCTTTGAACTCAAACCTCTTGGTTTACGATGCTTTTGTAGTACTATAATCAAGTGTCATTTCGTTCAAAAAGAATTCCAAGTGAGATAAGAAAATGTCCTAAACTAGTCAAGAACGTACTAATAATATAACTGCTCAGACAATATTGTCGTCGAATGAAGAGAGACAAGAGTAAAATTTCCTTCCGTACACAAATGAACCATTTGATGGGTTTAAAGGGAAATTCTTGTTTTTACGCCCGCATAAAGTGTAAAAAATGAAGGGAAAGAGAGTAAGCTTTTCCCCAAAAATCCCGTGACTAGCTAATGCAACAAGCATAGACCAGTTTGGTCACTGAAAATGACATTGTATCTAAGATAATATTGGTGGTAAAAATCTGGTGGTTACCAAGCCTAACTGAGGGGGAGATGTTCCTTTATTCATATGAAAGTGGGACAAGAGCAATAAATCATGAATTTGAACAATCATAGCCTACCCCTGCACTGCACTATTTCTTTAAGGGGAAACTGATGGAGACATGCCATCAACAATAGGATCCACTAGTTTCAAGATTTTCATTAGGTCAAAAAGACTGTATATATATGAGCCAACAAAGCTAGAGGGATTACTAATTTGCCAACAAAGCTAGGAGAGAGCTCCGATTACTACCTTTGCTTCTACTCGGTCAATCCATTTGAGAGCGAAAGATCATGGGGCTTGATAATTACTTGATGGAACTTTGAGATAAAAAATGTTGATGAGGCGCCAAAGTTAGCTTGCTGGTACGTGGTAGCTAGTTGTTAGGACACTTTTTTGAGCCTAAAAAAAGAATACTGAATTACAAGGGTTGAAAAGAGCCTTCCCTTTTGTTATTTCTTTTTCTTTTTAGTTATCGGGTTCTTGATCGACAGAGACTTGACTGCATCAAGTAACATGTAGTTGTGTTGTACTCTTGGAGGGGAAGGCTACATAAATGACGCACACAGCTCCTCTTTTTTTCCCCCCCCCCCCCCCCCTACTCACCCTAAAACAATATTATTTGAGGATATTTTTTTTGTCGAAAGTTAAATATTATTAATTATAAAATAAAATACACTTGGATAGATGCTAGAGTTGGTAATTCTAGGACTCTAAGAAGATTACAAATACGCAAATAAGAAAAACATAACATAGTGAACATATAGGAAAGACTAAACAAACTAACAAACCGAAGTAAATACTGATACCGGTCTTCCGTGGAGCTAATCTGCAAGGACTTAGAAGATTTGAGTATGGCCCAAAAAGCCACGGGTTGTCGGGGAAGTAAGAAAACGTTCTTCACGAAGAAGGGTCCTGTAGATGACAGGATACACAATCTAAACAACTTTTGGAAAGAAAAGTCGTTCTCATAGGCCGAACCCAACGGCACTCTTGAATCAAAACTAACGGCTCTTACAGAGGGAAACCAACCAAAGAAGACATTAACAACGGGATGAAAGAGACGTGAGAACTCCCACCCGTATACTAAAACTTCACCATAATGCTTCGCCTCGCCTCCCACTCGAAGTAAATCACCAACACGAGAACAAGATTCTCCCATCTGTGACTTGCTTACCGGAAAGCTTGAGGATATTAAACTTATAACTTTTAATTCTTTTATGTTGGAGGAGTATCTTAGGCGATCACCAGACTATAATCTCTCTCCCGCATCTCCTAAACTTATGATTCGTTATATAATCATATAGAAGAGTCAATGGACCTGCAAATTCTCTTGCACATTATTCACCTAACAACTGAACAAAGAAAAAAAGCAAAAAAAGGAATCTTGAAAATCTACTTAATTATATAGTTATAACCGCTCCAATAGATATATATGATATATCTATGTAGATTTGATCTGTGTCCCCTCGCCATCATTCATGAGTAACTAACAACTCCACAGGTAACTACTAAATTATTGTAAAAAGGTTTTTTTACTTTACATGGGCAGTTATATGAATTGACATTTTCATTTCCGGGGCAATCATGCATGCGAGCACTGTAGCGAAAAGGGGATCGTTCTTTTGCAACTATACAGGTAGTAGCTAGAGTAGGTTTAACGCCTAGAACTCTTTTTCCCTTGGCATTTTTTGATCTTCCCTAACTTGAAAGCAAGTTTGAATTGTCAGGGAAACAAGTTACCCTTGTGGCTGGGCAAGGAAGCAAGAAAAAACATTAACTTTTATTTAGAACTTTCTCCATGATTCCAAAAAAAACACACACACAGACACACTTGGGGTGCAATGTACCCGAGTGCAAGGCCCTTGATTTACGCCTTATTGCTTTCTTTGGAAAAGGGTCAAAATTGCAGCTTTGATGCCGTCCATTTAGTAGACGTAATTGGCTGTGCACTCCACAATCATGGGTCAAAAGTAAATCATGCTATTGACGTCTTTTTTTGCTTAGCAATAGCATAGCCTCAAAACAGAAAAACCCCTGTTGATTGATAACACATGTTAAAGTTGTATAAGAACCTTATTTTTTTTGTTGATATAAAAAGTTGTAGAAGAACTTGAATCATCACCAGAATCCCAAAAAGCTTTGTTCAAAACTGTTAACTGAGTTGAAATGCAAAGCAAATATTTTCTAATCTCTACATCTAGATTTTGTCAATATGCGTTTGCTTAGAGTCAAAATGATACTCTTTCCTTTAAGACTGTGTGGTTAGGAGGTAAATGCATGGGCACTTGATTTTCAAACTAGCGTAAAAGGTGTATGTGAATGTTGACACTTTTAGAACCTAGAAAATTCTCTTTTAGAGTGAAAAAAAAAATCAATAAAACTATAGTGTCCCAAGCCTCATGCAATCTCATCCGTTTTTTAATGAAAAAATGAAAAAGTTTTTATATGGATGAACAACCTTTGTATGTTCCAATCTCTATAAAAATCCTTGGAAAAAAAAAAACAAATAGATGCCAATAATTATTGACATGAGTAGGGAACTCGATGTAAAAGAAAATTATTTCAAGTAGATCCTATTTTTTTGGCATAACATATATAACAATAAAACTTTGTCCATCAGAGACCAGGTGCGCAACTCGTGTCGAATTCTTTGGATATCGAATGAATAACAAAAAAAACATTTAGATTCTGGATTAGTCGGTCCAGGAACATAGAAAAAATATATGCAAAATTTTTGTGCGTGGGATTTTTGGGACGCCTGCAAAACGGTTGCAAGGAAGGGGGGGCCTAACAAGGGGAGGAATGCAGCGCCAACCGCCAGTGGGAAAATCTGGAAAAATGTGATTCAGAAGTGGGCCCAACAAAGTCATTTCCTGCCGCCCCCCAAAAACCCACGACTCTCTCTCTTTTTATGACGGATTGATTATGGCATGCCAGTAGTTGAGGAGGCCATGAATGAAATGTGGCCCAAAACCCATAGCTGTACCCGCTGGAGCCCTGGCTAGTTCCCCTCCTTCATTATTATTATTAAAGGGTCTGGAATCTGGATACTTAATAAATTCATTGAAATAAAACACACAAAAGGTTACTATGGGTTGGCTGGCTACTGCCTGCAGTAAAGATAAGTGGATCCCTGTTTTAAAGATTAGAATCCTCCCCAGGTTGACGTATAGATGGGGTTAAGTTTGGATTTCGTTATCAAAATAATACAATACAAATGTTTTATAATTGATGGCAGATATAAAAATAATAAACATCCAGGGCAAATAATAAATTTTGAGACTAGTCCGGCGGCCCGTTGGACACTCTGAATTTTGCCCCGACTAATCCGGATTGGGTCGATTTGATAATCTTTAATAATATAATTGAGATGCCTAGTTTCATAATCCAGTCACGCTTGGTTTGAAGTTTCAAGGAGACCAGTACAGGCCGCCCCAAATACTTCCAGGCCCGCTCCGATGGCAATAGGCTACAAATCCTAGAGCCACAATAAGAAAAAGCCCAGCTTGAATAATTTGGTCTTGATTAATACTACCATAATTGGACCCAGGCCTAATTAGATGAAGCGTAGTTCACCTGCCAAAAAACTCTGTGCACGCTCTATGCATTGATGGCGCTTGGGGGCAGCCGTGGGTTAAGTCAGTTGGCAGGTGGCAATTTGTATAATAAGAATAACCAAAGCATGCATTCCTTGCCACTCACCCTCTCTGCATCCTCTTAATCCCCTAACTCTGATCAAATCAAACTACATTTTACAGGTAGGCCAATGCAATTTCTTCTTTCCAGCATATTAACTTTCTTTGCCTCTGTTACCATCAATATTTCATGGGATGAAATGCTATGTCTCCATTTGTTATGGTTTTTTTTGCATTTGGATAATGAGTAATGCTGGAAACAATTGATGAAAATAATGTCAGCCTATTTGTTTGTAGCAATTGATTTTGCATGCAGGATTGGTTTTCTGAAAATTATTTTATCATTATACCAAGCGTTGTGTGTGGATGAGTTAATAGCAACAGGAAAGTTACCATAAAAAAAGGAAAATTGAGCTAAAATTAGCAGCATGAAAATTTTTGCAGTTGAAGACATATGTTGCAAGAACTAGACCTTGTGGGGGTTGTGTTGTGATTTTTGGTTATATATCACGAGAGAGAAGGGACCACTAGGGATATGGACTAATGGACCTCGATTGGTATCTCATGAGTGTATATTGTCTTATTCTGATACATAATTATCTTTTACCAGGACTAATTGCCAAAAAATGGCCATTCCTCTGCAGTATAAGAAATGGATTGAAATGACATTATCTCTGTGCTTTGTTGGGGTGAGCAACAATGGTTTCTAGAAACTCAAACCACTCTCTTTACCACCACAATCTGCAGGAAAATTCTATTTAAGGTTGGCTCACATTCAGGTTTCCCTCTGCGAAGAAGATTCAATACCATGCATTACGCTTGTTATGCTGTTGAAGTCACAGGCTTATCTCCTTCTGCAACGGAGAAGCATGTGTATGATTTCTTTAATCACTGCGGGACAGTTCAAACCGTGGAAATTATCGGGTAATATTCATGTGTTCTGCTCAGCCTTTAGTAATATAGAACTGACACACACTTATCTGATGATTATAAAGTTAACAAATGAGAAGAAAGGGCAATACACTATCAGGTTCAGACTTGATATAGGAATGTTTAGAACTCTAATTGTTTTGTTGGTAGAAGTTAACAGTTTATGATTATCAGATTGACACATTCTAACAGTAAGTCCATCGAAGTGGTATGATTTCCCTTTTTCAGTAATCTGTAATCTGAAGTAAAGAAAGAGATCTAGCTTCGTTCCTTATTTGTAAAATCCTTGTCACTATGCTGCCTGGCATAGCCATAAGAATGCATGTCCTTAAGATGGTAACTTTATACTCCAAACATCGTACTAGATAATTGAATGTTTGACATCTTTCTTCATGAAACAGATCTGGCGAATATGCTCGTACTGCATATGTGACATTTGCTGATGTCTATGCAATGCAAACTGCCGTCCTGCTGAGTGTAAGCCTGTCCAAACCTAGTCTGAGAAACTAAAATTGAAATAGAATCTTAACAGTGACAAGTTTGACTGCTAATATATTTGAGAATCTAGCAGTAACAACAATCTTTATCGTGTTCTGAATGTGAAGAAAGTTGCGCACTGACCTTTTGGGTTACTTAATAATGTGTCAGTCCTGCTTCCTTGTGTGTAATCAATGATAGCTTAAGCTTACTTAGTAAGGGGTAGACTGTGGACTTTCTGTGCCAGTCCTGCAGTATTGATAACTTATCAGAATTTCTTGTTGGACTTTATTGTAGCCCATAGAGAATACTTTTGACTCTCAGCCCAGAAGTAATGCGAGCTCACTGTGTGGAACAATATTAGCGGTCATTTTATAATATTGCTGCCTTTTCTATTGTTTTAGGGAGCCACTATTGTTGATCAACGAGTGTGTATAACACCCTGGGGTACTCCTACTGCTGAATATGATCACTGGAATAGTCCTCCTGTGTTGACTGGAGATGACACCAGTTCAATGGTATGCATGTCCTCCTGTTCTCATTTCTGCAATTTAAGTGGATTCAATATCTATGCACTGCAAATATACTGCATAACAACTGAAATCAATCCCCTAGAATGCACTGTTGAAAGATAAACTCCCCAAAAATCCAATAAACAGCCAAAACTATGCTTCAAACCAAATATTATCACTTAATATCAAGAAAGTCCTAAGTCATGTCACATGTGGTTGCAGAATCCCATGCCTTAATATATGGTCATAGTTATGGTTTCTCGGTGGTGCTTGATTTTGCTTGTTCCTCAATATGGGTAGTGCTTTCTGGACTTCACTGATTTTTGTTCTCAATTTACCTCTTCTCTGCTACCGGAGCAGACCATTTATAGGAACCAGTATATCCCTGCCCCTGGGGTGACTGTAACCTTGGCTCAGGATATTGTCACCACAATGCTATCAAAGGGATACGTCTTGGCAAAAGATGCATTGGCCAAGGCCAAAGCTTTCGATGAAGAGTATAGAATTTCAGCAAGAGCAGCCGCCAGGTTTGTGGAGATCTCGAAATCAGCGGCAGCATTTACGGGTAGAACAGCTGTAGCAGCAGCGCATGCTGTTGTCAATAGCACTTATTTTGCCAAGGGAGCGCAATGGGTCTCAGGTGCCTTGGCACGGGCAGCTGAAGCCACAGCAGAATATGGAAGCAAGAAAAGTTCATAAAGTTGTAATCTTTAGCTGAGCCAATCAAAAGTATGTAGCTGGTTTATTTTACTATTAGATGCAAATGCAAATAATGGTCCTGTAGACTGTAGTGAAAGCCAGGGCAGCTTTTGGTGAGTTGGGTATTGTTGCGCTTTACAAGAAAATTAAAGTGCATATTCCTTAGCCTACGGTGTCTATTTCATATTTTTGTCATAGAGTTTTCCTACTTG
This sequence comes from Turnera subulata, assembly GCA_028386065.3. NCBI lineage: Eukaryota > Viridiplantae > Streptophyta > Magnoliopsida > Malpighiales > Passifloraceae > Turnera > Turnera subulata. The sequence continues at coordinate 104,821 of JAKUCV010007321.1, forward strand.
TTCTTGGATTTGGATCCTTTAATTAAAAGAACAAATCCTGCAAAAGTAACAACTAACAAAAATAAGGGTAAAATAAGGGTAAGATCTGAATCCTTCATATAAGAAAACAATACCCTTCACATTGGTTTTTTAGAGTATGGTTGAAATTTACTTATCAACAGGTAACAGCAAAAAAGCCGAATCCTCAACTCTTCATTTTGCTAGCATTCTGGTTAGGCTGCTTGCCATAAATATAACAGTAAGGTCTTTTTTCTCCTTCCTTTGTAGATTCTATCTGCAATCTGTTTCTATGAGGACCACAAGGCAGAGAGAACTGAACCTTCTTTTGAGCTGGTTGTTTGTCAACCAAGTTGATGACTGGTCTTGCAAGGCATGCACCGGCTATAAATAAATTGCCGTCTGCTGTTTACTTAATGCCCCTAACATTAAAAAATGATCACTGTTTTTTGCATTGCAGACTTCTTAAGTTTATGTGCAAATTAAATAAGGTAGGCTGCCTGTGCCTGGCTTGATTAATGAGGAGTGGGTTTGATAATGCCTCCTCTGCTTTTCTGTCACATGAGGGCTATTTTCTAGTCTTCATATTGTCTTCCTTGCCTGCCAACTAACCAGAATTGTATTTTCTTAACTCAACCACAACTGCCTGCAGACCCTGTGTCGCTCTCTAGACAACCCAATCCAATAACTACCTGCCTTAATTCACTTAAAATATCAAGTTCTATTCTAAAATTAAACAGAAAAAGGAAACAAAATTATTAATGTCTGAAGGGTATTTTGCTAATAATATCCCTTCCTAATGTAGTATATCACAATCACAATAATAGTATTATTAGCAAACTTCCACATCAGTAGTATGCAAAGCAAATGTAAGGTAAGGTAAGGACTAAGGACTAGGGCTTTCGGCCCCAGTTCCTCCTGAAAAGAAGAACAGAGGCAAAATCCACTAGGATGTCCCTAATTTTGTAAGAAGAAACTTAAGTGAGGGAATTAATGAATTGCCATTTAATGTGCGGGTTGTTGGGCTTTTAGATGGGGCCTTTCTACCAATATTTGCATTTTCTAGTTGGATGGAGCAATTGCCCCCATCTCAATGGAACTATATTGTGGAGCACTTATTATGGCACATGTTCCTGATATTTAGTTGTTGTTTGTTCTTTACCTGAATTCCCTTTCCCTGCACCAATTATCCTTTAACGTTTGACCAACCAATACCCCTAGGTGCATTTCTGCTTCTCTTTTTTTTTTTTTTTATTATAATACACCGTAGGGTGACTTGATTAGATGGGAGCTTGTCTTGAAGCTCACCGTGATTTTCTGGTGTAGAGGACTGGAGGGCCTTGTTGTGGATATGGATTTAATGACAGGATCTGGAAATGTGAATGATAGAGAGATTAGAGCAGGTGAAGAAAATCACAACACCATTTTTGGCATATAACATTTGTATTACCCGTGCGTCTTTTTATGATAGTTCTTTTCTTGTTTTTTTGTAATTGGGCAATTCTTGAATATATAATTCCATTCCTTACTCGTGATCCGGCGCCAACAAAGACTAAGCGCCGACCTATAACAAAGATTTGTTAGAATTTGGTAGTACTTTTTTTGCTCTTTTGTAATGGAATAGAATCTGAGATGTCAGGAGTCTTATATTGTTAAATTCTATAGATGTCAGTGGTCAATTTTTGTTAAGTTTTATCGCCTGCATATCTCGGAGAATCAGTTGCTCTCCACCATTAAAAAATGAATGCTGGCTTTTCTGCTATATTTAAAAGTTGTAAATGGGAGGCCTTATTTGGACTTTGACAGGCAATCCTCACCATTTCTTTGTAATCATTTCCAATGAGAAGTAGTAATTTCAACGTGGACAACAGAACAAATACTAACCTTAAGCCGGTAAAAAGAAGCAGAACAGTACGTCATCATGAGAGGACAATGTTAATAATAGTGCAAAGATGGTTTAGTCCCACGCTTGGAATAATATGGTAACATCATATTTCTTGGCTAACAAAATTAACTTTGTCATTACAGTCACTTTACGTTTGGATGAGTGGAACTAATACTCTTTTTACTTGAATGCCTCTGGATGGATTGTGGAAGGCTTTGATAAGTATGGCTTTCAATGGGTTATCTAGTAGCTTTCCAAGGAACCCGGTCTTCCTGTGTAGAGTTGTTAAAGAATGAGATAACTATTTGGGAAGTCTTAAACTTTTTCACTTTCTACAATCAAGTCCTATACCTTTAAAAATCCCCACTTAAGTCTTATTTCTTTATTAGTTACATCAAACAAGTCCTAAACTTTATTTCCGTCAATTCCTTCCTTTAAATCTAACTTTTGTAAGAAGATTAGTTACAATTTAGTCCCTCAAACTTTTGATTTAAAATAAAAAACTCCCTAAAAATAAAAAAAATAAAAATAAAAATACCATACAACTTTATTTTTTAAAAATATATTAAAATTAAAAACATAAATCACAAAAATTTTAAAATCTTTAAAACATAAATCCTAAAATTTTTAAACCCTAAACCATAAAATTTAGAATTTTCGAATTTAGGAATTTAAATTTTTAGAGTTTAAGGTTTGGAATTTAGGATTTAGTATTTTAGGGTTTTAGATTTATGGTTTTGGGTTTTGAGTTTTAGGGTGTAGAGTTTATGATTTAGAATTTAAGGTTTTAGGATTAGGGTTATAGGATTAAAAATTTTAGGGTTTAGGATTTTAAATTTTTGAAATTTAAATTTTAAAGTTTATAATTTTGGTTTTAATTTGTTTAAGGTTTAGAATTTAGCATTTTGGGATTCATAATTTTAAAATTTTAGAATTATTTTTAAAGATTTTAATTTTTTGTGATTTATGTTTTTAATTTTAATATTTTTTTAAAAAAAATAAAGTTTTATTGTATTTTTTTATTTTTTTTGTTTAGGGAGGTTTTTACTTTAAATCAAAAGTTTGAGGGACTAAAGTGTAACTAATCCTCTTACAAAAGTTAAATTTAACGGAAGGACTTGACGGAAATAAGGTTTAGGACTTGTTTGATGTAACTAATAAAGGAATAGGACTTTAGTGGAAGTTTTTAAAGACAGAGGACTTAATTGCAGAAAACAAAAAAGTTTAGGACTTGCCAAGTAGTTATCCCGTTAAAGAATTGAGGGCAACCATTCAAATTCATTAAGCTGCTTCTTTCTTTACTTCATGAGGCCAATGAAACAGGATTTGACCTTGCCCTCATTTTAAGGTGTGGCGACTCTGACTCTGCCATCCAAGACCCACATTTTTCAACTAATTTGCTATTGCTTGTCCCTTTCCCTCATCTTTGATGCAATCAAGGTAGATATTGACCGTACATCACGGAAAACTTGGAAAAATTGGAGCATATTGCCGTTGATTAGAGTAGCACAAATTGTTTAATTCACAAAGTGTCTTTGCAAAATTCTGTTTAGAGGATTTGAACATGTGAGTGCTGCCACAGACAAAGTATGATGCCTTGGCTTTGCTTCAAGAGCAATCATACTTGAGAAATATCAAACAACTTTGTTAAAGGATATGGTACTCCACACAACAGTGGTGATTTTTTATACATGGCATTAGCGAACCAAAGAAAAAAACACAGAGGAAACAGGGGAACAATCAACTGTAAATGATTGAAAAAAATTCCAGGCTTGACGTGCGTCTTAGAGAGCCAAACGTGCTTGGTAATAAATGATCGTCTTATTGAAGCGGGTGGCAATACAACTCTCGATTACATTTGGCTTCTTTAGGGTAGAGCCTATAGCCCTAAATCATTCCAAATCATGGCAAGAGCAAGCACTCAATTAACCCTCTAATTCCATAACTGGCAACAAAATTCTAGAAAAGAAGAGGCTAAGAGGAGTAAAAAGAAAGTGAAATCAACTGAAGATTACTCAAAGCTGCTGTTCTTTAGTTTCTTAATATGTAAACAGTGTACAAGACATTTTCTTCTCAGAGCGGTAACAGCCATTTGGATAATGACCAAGGATTCAACAATCTTCTTAGAACACAATTATTGGTGTCTATTTTCTTCTGTTGCATTTTCTGATAGGAGTATAAAATTTAAAACATACAAAACCTCCTCACTGTACAACAAACTTACTCATGAAGGAGAAAAAAGAAGAAAGAAACAAAGGAACCCAGAAGAGAAAAAGAAGAAAAAGAACCTTGTGTAACACTGAAAACTAGTCACAGCAAATGGGGCAGCGTATTAGTCCATTCTCATTGCAGTCAGGGCAACGTTGAAACCCATATTCACCTCCTCCCTCCTCACTTCCTCCCAATTCTACCTGCTCTTCTTCATCGCCTTCATAGTATACCTTACAACTCCCTGAACATGTTTCACAGGGCACAAACCTGATATCCCCACAGGCCTCACAGGCTCCGCCACCGCCGGCCCCGCCGCCATCATCCACCATTTCACACCCTTCAATCGCCTTCTCTAGCTGTCCGTCCTCGTGCATTCGCTTTATTTCCTCAGCCCCGCCGATGTACTTCTTCCCCACAAACACTTTAGGCAATCCTCCCCCTCTATACCCTTCTCCCATTAGCTCTTTAAGCTCCTCTTTAAACCCAGAATGCATCGATACATCCCTCTCGTCAACACGAACACCTAGCCCCTTTAGTATCACCCTTACATGACAACAATCCTCGTATGTCTTCCTCACCCCACGTAGGCTTGTGAAATAAACAACCACCTTGTCCCTGCCCCTACTGCATTTGTAATCTCTACCAGCAACACCATTTGCCTTCTTTGCATCAAAAACCACATCCAATGGCAAATCCGATGAAGGGTTTTGCTTCTCGCCGTCTGTTGTTGGCTTAATATAAAACGGATGAGTTGGTGAGAGTTCTTGCAATGACTTCCTAAACGATGAAATGACCTCCGGATCAAATTCAGGGCACTTTGCATCGTCATCCGTTAATTGTTCCCAAATGGGCTTATCCACGATGGGAGACAATGTTTGCTGTGAAATCAATTTGGGACTATCAATAACAGGAGCAGAATCACGAGAAACATCAAAGGAGAAACTTCGAAACCGATGACCAGACACATGGATAGGGCTTGTATCTTCAAGCCCTGCCATTAACTCCCAAGTGTTGATTGTCTCTGGCTCTCCCGGAGGAGTCATGATCGGTGTTTTTGGCACAACTTTTGGGATTTTCTCCTGGATCATATTGGACCAAGTCTTGGCTTCAATTAGACCCATCGTGAACTCATCTTCTTTCTTCTTCGGTTCCTCCTCTTTATGATGATTCACAACCCCATTTGCCTTTCCATCACCAACACCAATTGTACTCTTCTCTATATGATGATTCACAACCCCATTTTCCTTTCCATCACCACCACCAATTGTACTCTTCTTCTGTACATGATGATGATTTACAACCCCATTTTCCTTGACATCAACTATAGTGTGCTTCTTCTGATCCGCGTCACGTTTAGTGGCAACATCGATAGCACCATTCTTCTGATGATGATTCTGGATAGAGGGATCAAGCGCGAGAGAGCCTAATGTGGTGGACTGAAGCGCCACCAAATGGCAGGTGTCGCCTTTCTTCTGCGGCGGATGGACCACATGCATAGAGTAGCTTCTCGGAACCGGCGAGTACGGTGCTTGGCAGTTCTTGCATCTCTTTTGCTTCGAGCTGGCGCAACCCATCTAACCCAATTTGTGTTACAAGAAAAAAAAAAAAAGCAGACACAAGCAGAAGGGAAGAAGCAAACCCTCTCCTTAAAGATTGAAGCTAAGCAACTACTAATGACATGGGACTTGAGACACGGGAAGACTTAAACAAACATTCATGTACGGATGAGCTGGATGGGTAAGAGAGGTTCCGGTGGAGATTCTGATGATAAAAGAAAAGAGTGGAATAAAAAAGAATAAGAGAGAGATAATTAGGTGGTGAGGAAATGTTAAATTTTTCAAGAAAGAATCAGCTTTGAAGCTTCTTTTTTGGCATTAGATGGACAAGAACAATAATAGATCCCCATCACCTGCATTTATCTCGCAATAAATAGTAAAAACTGCAGGGACAAATACATCCATGAAAAAATGAAAAAACGCGTTAAAACTGCATAGAGCACATTAATATCTTTGCGGAGAAAAAACAGACCAATTGGGTTTGCCTCTGACTCATAACCAAAACCCAGAGACCATAAGAAGAAAGACAAAACAGAGGAACGGGACAGGACAAGATTTTTGGCTCCAGGGATCTCTGGGATCTCACCAAGAAAAACACCACCCCAAATGATTACGCAGATGGCAAGAAAAGGAAAGAAAAGAAAGGCCTGCCAGCCAAGAAATGATAGGCAAAAAAAAAGAGAAAGGGAAATGGGAATAGAAATGGACTTTTCAAAGTCAAAAAACAAAGGCGAAGAAGACCATTTCTCAACGGACCACCACCACCATTTCCTGTTTCTAGATTTCTAATTCCCCCTCCCTCTACAGGATTGTAGAGAGAGAAGCTGGAAATGGGTTGTCGAGTAAAGAGGAAAATTCAAAGAAAGTCTGTAGCTTTGGAGGGTGCTGCAATGGAGGAGGGCGGGTGCATATGTGTTATAAAAGGAAGGAAAATAAGAATAAGAAAAAAGATATGATCTTTGAAAAAGTTAAGAAACTACCTTTTGTTTTGTTTGATAAATGATAAGTTGGAAAAGGAGAATATTATGCAAAATAAGAGAAAATTGGATAATTTAAAGCATCGGCAGATGCGGGAATTATTGCTGGAATGACTCCATATTGACATAAGATAGGAAAAAAAAAAAACAGAGGGAAAAAATGGCTCTCCATATTGACATCATAAAAACCTTTGTTAAGTTTGTCCATACATGTCTTTCTTTACCCAAGGAAAAGGAAATAGAAACTTTCTGTAAAGGTTGTTGGGGCCAATACATCAGTTTCTCTTTGGATCGTGTGTGGCTACCTGGCAAATGGCGTTGTAGTGGGGTAGGGCCATGCTTTGTATTAAAATATAAGTAATTGTGTATTGTGTAATTAAGCCTAAGTTCCATTTAATCACGGGTGGTATGGATTCATATGATTATTAATTTGCTCAAATTCTAACGATACATGAAAGTTAGGCTTCATATTTCTTTTTGTTGTAAGAAACAGGGTAATAACTCGGGAAATTGTTACCTAACTTAATTATGTGAAATTAGATTGGTAGGTGGTGATTAGCATTTGTGTAACTAGTTTAGCTGTCGTTATTTTTGTGTTGGGTGTAATAATTAATTGTACAATGTTTTTCCAAATTTTGAAAATATAGATGTAACAGCAGTTGCGGAAGTAAAGGCACGTAATACCGATATTAGTTGTTAAAGGATATGTCGACCAAAATATTTAAAAGAAACAAGGAAGAAGGGATATATGTACGTGATAAAATTTAATAGTCATCTCAACTTGTGATCACAAATTCACGAACGATCTAGTATAACTTTCTACAACTTCTCAGAAAAAGGTGTAACTTTTGCAAGTTGTTTTGAATTGTTGTGCTCTGTCTTTGTTCATCCAGGAATAAACAAATAAGTATTCATTAATAGACGACAACGTTCAAGACAAAGGTCCACATCAAAAATACTCAATTTTCACGAAGCCTAATAAGCTTTGCAAATGGAGAACATAAATCCGCGCAGCTAGTGAAGTACATTTGCTTGCGCTGGATGTAGAAAATTATGAGTATTTTTAATCAGAATAGGATTATGAGTTAACGTACAAATATTATATATGATTATGACTAATACTTGGTTAAAAAAGTAGAAATGGCACTGTACTCTTAAAGTGCACCACGAGGTTGGAGACTTGTGATTTTGGCGCTAGGAAAAACGGGCTCGTCGACGAGAAGATCAAGATGAGCTTATCCAAACAAGAAGCAAATAATCCATAAGAAAGAAAAAAAGGCAAAAATAATATATGAAAATTTTGAGGGATTCTAGGGAGTTGCCTCCCGCCAATTATGCCCATAGTAATTAATGCCAGAATATGGCACGCATAGGCATTTGCAGAGACAAAACGATTTTTTCGCACAAGATATAGTTCTCTATTATTAGTATCTGTTTTGATTGGGTCATTCTTAAATGAAATATGGGTGTCGTTTAATTTTATTGGATCCCGAATTGAAGAGACTTAAAACGAAACGTGGGTGGATTAATTCATTATTGGTAACACATCAATGCAAATATATAATGTATGGTTGCATACAAGCAAGAAATATATAGCCCCCATCCAACATCTAGCCTACTTAGCCTACGACAAAGAGGTTAAGATCATAATACTGATTCAAACCATGAGAAAGATGCATTCTATATAAACCCTATAATTATGAGTACCGTTAGTATTGGTTGATAGGATAAGATCGAAATATAGTGTGGTCTATACAGGCTACTAGAAAACTTAGCATGTCTTCAACAGGAAAAAGGAATAAATTAGAAGAAGCTTAAGGAAATATTATTACTCCACATCAAATATTATTCCATCTGAGATAAGGGAATATCTATTATTCCATTTCTATTTAGTCATGGACCCCATGGAGAGACTGTGGGCATGGTAGGTCAGCTGTGATGCTCAAGGACTGTGACCCATCAAGGGAAACAGATAAAACTGTTTTGAATCTTCTGATATAGTTACGTTGATTTAGTGGCTTTCAGGTTGGTGAAGAACTCGTGGATTGCATTAATTGGCATATATTTTTACCACTCGCCTCTTCCTTCACTGGCTAGCTAGTGGATTTGTTTCCTTACCGGCTTACCAGCATATCTTTTACTTCGATTTCTAGTTAGTAGTTACTGCCTACCAGAGTATCCAAAAGCTACTACTACTGGTTATTTTTTTTTTTTTAAAAAAAGTTACTATTTCTGTATCAAAACTCAAAACTCATTGCTTTTAATTACCAGCATGCATGGGTATTGTCTATTGGGTTTTATTTGGTGGGAAAATATTACAGCTAAATCTCAAATTCGAGTCCAGCCAGTTTTAAAAAGAAGAGTTTATAGCTAAGTTTATATTTTCCTTGAAGGTTCCATAAACAAGTTCTAATCACATCCATTACAATCGAAATTCTCTGTTCCATGTTATGTATTGGAAAAAAAATGAAGAAAAATTGGACGAACCCAATCTGTGATATCATTGTCTTTAAGGAAATTGAGTAACATCTATCATTTCTATATAATACACATTTCTCGGATTGGCTCATACTAATTCGCAGGAGAATTCTGCACCAAACCCTATCTTGTAACTCGATAACGGTAAAATATGCACTAGTATATATATATCCTTACCGCCAACCCTGGGATTAGGACAATAAACAGATTACTTCAAATTTGAAATTCGAATGCTTTTCATACCATATATAATATATGAAGTTGTGGAATTGTTTATGGATATATAAGTTTGAAATCGAGTCGCCACTAATTTCTTAGTATATATATATTTCATGCATGATAAACTTGATTCTTATCTAGTGGCCTTGTGGGGATCATCCACCTGAACCATGATTGTAATTATTGAGTTAATTAATTCCGTTGATCTCGAGGAAAGGCAAATTTAAGACTGAAATCTTCTTAATCAACATTCAAAGTACGCTTACCAGAAACAAAACCTGCCAAAATACCGTATAATTAAATGGACACTCAAAACCCAAACACATTTTTTTTCCAGGAGCAAAATCCTAACTTGATTATACTATTCTGATCACTCCTTATTTGGTGTTATACTATGTATATATATAATATTATAAATAAAACACTATTGATGACAACATCAAGTGTCACAATTAGCATTTTATAAGCGAGGATTAACATTACCCACAATTGGATCGCATATGGTTCAACATGAATTTTCTCGAGGCACCCCCACCACCACCCAAGTAGGCATTTTACAGCGAGGAAATCACATGGATGAAAAAGGAAAAGCTTGGGGATTGGCTTAACTCATAATTACATCTTGGGCCATCTAAAATGGTTTAAGTTTAACCATTTGCCACGTGATGGCACGTGGCCTTTTCTTTTTTTTTTTTTTTTTGGCATCCAGAAGTAGTACTACTACGTACTACGTAGTACTGATCTCCTTAAATCGGTGTCCTAATTTTTCTGCTACGCCTCCCACTAATAATGCGCACAACTAAATTTAGAGGGGCCATTTAGTATGCTAGCTAAAAGAAGGATATTTTCCGGATTTCGTGTTACTATTTTCTCATATTAGGTTACGTAATTAACCGTGCTTAACTAGCTAGAGGCAATATTAATTTGTTCTTAACGCAAAAGATAGTAATATAGGGATTTTTTTGGGTGAAGTTTAATTATTCGGATGACAATGTGAGAATTGGCTCCTACTAATTAAGCAATAATGTAACTCGATTACGACCAAAATTTGATTAGACAACAAAAAAAATAAGGATTTGCCGCATCGAAGAATGCACCTGTGAATAATGGCTCATATACTAATTGAACTTCCAGTGCTTTGTGTCGCCTTCTTCCCCAGAGAAATTGAATTGTTTCTTCCATGGAACCACATGAAACGTGTTAACCACTCCCGTTTGAGCCGAAAACTAGGGAAAAGTAATAATTTTTTTCAAGAGTTCTACATAAGACAGTACTGGCCTACAATACATATAGAATTAATCACAAAAAACGAGAGGGATGTGCAATATTCTTTATTTTCTATATGTCAGTTTGACCACATTTCTAGAGTTCAGATGGAATTGCAAATGGTGCGATGTACGTACATGGTGGGTGGGCTTTCTTGGATGGAATGTCTGTCTGCCAATCGCTTCTCATCCAATTATTTCATGGTCTCCACTATCTATGCTTCTTTTTTCGTGAATTATTTAGTGTGTAGTACTTAATTAGGCTAATATTATATAATTATAACGAAACAAACCCTTCAGTACTAGTTCGGGACAATAGGTCGAACAGTTGTTGGGGTCAATCTGAATTTTGAAATAAAGTGTCCAAATATAAAGTGTCCAAATAGTCTGCACCAAAAAGATATGTCTACGCAATTCTATAGCTATGCTAGCTCTATCCCAATCCGAACTATGTCTACCACATTCACATTCGTTTCAATCTTCGAAGAGACAAAGAGAAAATCTTAGACGAGTCCCTGAATCATTACTAATCCACTTATTAGTATTGGTGTCAGTCAGCTAGGGCTTTGCAGGCCAAGTGCCTGAAATAAATATTGAAAATAATGGTAATTAGAGAATGAGATTAAGCGACTTGTTCTATTTAAGCGAGGTCTCGGGTTCGAATCTTCGTGGATGCAGAAAATTCCCATTGAAAGCGACTTGTTCTATTAAAGCGAGGTCTCGGGTTCGAATCCTCGTGGATGCAGAAAATTTCCATTGAGAGACTCACCCACCATAACTAGATGCGCGATTCGGATCGAGTCTGGATTAATCGGGGCGAAACTCCGGATACCGGATGGGAAAAAAAAAAGAGAGAGAATGAGATTAGTATGCTTTGGAATTCTTACGAAAGCAAAAAAAAAAAAAAAAATGTTTTTCGAGTACCTTCGGCTTGATACGGGCAAGATTTGTGAATTGGATTTCCAACATTATTCGCATGGTTTCTCAGCACAATGCATACACAATATGGGCCTTATCATTTCCGACCAGAAAATGGGCCGTTTCCTAGATTTTAGCACAACAAAGAACAAATTAAAAGATCAAACTTGAAATGATGGATGGGCAAGATTTTGGGCTCGCACGAACACTATCAATTAAATAAAGAAACAATAGATTCGGCCATGATGACAAACAAGTGAAACCAAACAACTAAACACTCTACTACATCCATGTAAACAAAAGAAAAGAACGCAACCTAGCCCTGCTTGCCTAGTCCCTTTTGCATATCCAAAACAAGGGCCCCCCGGCTTGAAGAAATTTCTAACCCTTCTAGCTCTTGAGTGCGCGAAAGCTCAAAAGTTTGGGGCTTTTCACGTCACAGCAATCACAGGAATGCTGACATTGAAATCTTTGCCAAAATTAATGCCTTTTCATAAAGCTCGTAGTAGACCATCTCCCTATCGTAGTCATACCTCATGAGAGGCCCTGGCCCTGCATAACTTACCTTAGCAATTACCTTGTACTCTTGTCTGTGTTAGTGGATTTCCTTGTTGTTTCCTTGCGGCTTTAGTTTAGTGGTTGTACTACCAGTTGTATACCTGTATATACTGAGGTATGAATAAAGTATCGTTAGTATATAAAAAAAAAAAGTTTTAGTAATGTTTTTTTTTATCCCTTTCTACAGAAATAGAGTGACCTGAGAGTTAAAGACACACGCACACTGCTCCAATTTTCCCATTTCAAGACAATAACTTAGTAAGCAAATTCCTTTTGAGGTAATAACCAAACTAGATAAACTTGAAAAATCCGGCACAATTTCATTGAATGGTAGAGTTTGATTACAGACCATCGGGGACGTGAATAGTACTCAGGCCTAGATATTCTCAAGTTATATTATGTCTAATAAACGAACTTTGGGATATTTATAAAGCGGGTGCTTCATAGGCTGGCTTCTCGGGTAAGCCATGTTTGTTTGGCTTGGGCTCTATGTTCGGGCCTGGGATTTCCGGTAGTAGGCCCAGCGGGTAAAATACCATGTATCAAAACTAATAAAGCGTGTTTTGCAAATCGTTTTCTATTCCTTTAAGGTAACCAACTGATACATCATACATGGGTCATAATCTCAGGGAATTTTGAACAATATGATAAATTTCTTGGATTCCATACGCTTCAATCCACACCACATAGTAGTAGGAAAAGCCAAATTCTCCTTCAATAATTTATTGGAACAAAAAAGCCTAGCCTTAATTTGTGAGCCAAGACAGAAAGAAAAAAACAGGAGACATAAGGCAGCTATCTTCCCTCACAAAACAAAACAGTGATACACGCAGCACATTTGTGGATTGGACACCTCAGTTAACAGGTGGAATCAGTGTCGGTAAATTGTGACAGAGCAGATGCTCCTTTGTCGGGCTGCATAAAAGCTCCGTCAACCCACGGTAACCCAGGCCCAGCCAAACCCCTCCAAAAAAGTCCAAGCCAAGGCCTAAAAAGTGTCCCAATCCAATTCGGTCTATAGCTATTGACTCATCATGTCATGCATGACTCATGGAGTTAAATTTGTCACTGAAAAGGCCAGACCGCATCTTCCATCTATTTCCAGTTGTATTATGTGGCAGAAAATTGATGTACCACCTTCATCCATACAGTTCAAATTAGGCATGCCCATCAATAATTAATTTTTGAGGATGAGTCTTTATATAGGTAGAAAATTCTTGTTAAAAGATTCATCCACCTATCATAGTTAATGATGGGTTCGAAATGGCGGTGCCGAAAATTTATCCAGTTACATAATTTATGATTCATGATAAAAAGTTTATAAAGGATGAATTATATTTATGTTATCAAATTATACACATATAATCTAGTGGAAATTTGTACCTATGAAATTTACATACGGTAAAAGCCACACTCCCAATATGGTTGGAATTTTCCCCTGAACAAATCCACCTGTGTATGCTCCGGCGTCCATCAAAGTATGGTGAACCCTTTTTCTTTTTCGAATTTGTAGTTTGGAATTAAGCAAGATAACAAGTTAAGAACCCTTAATCTTTTTTAAAAAAAATAAAAAATGATTCCCATTAGTAAATTCGACACCAGGAAAGAGAGAAAACGTCATTAGCCAAATTGATGATAGCTTAATTAAGGAAAAAAAAAAGGCAAAAGGAGAGAGAGGAGAAGAATATGGGGAATTGACCTGATGAGACGCTCTTAACCCTATCCCCCTGGTTTTGCTGGCTAGCTAGCTATATGTTTTTGTTACTATCTTTTTAGCCCTAACCACCCAACATGGGATCATTAACGAAGAAAAAATTATTTAAACACACAGGGCTTTTCGATAGTTGGTCCCAGATTGGATGAATTGACAAGTATGTAGCAAAATCTCCTACCATTAAGCATTAAAAAAATCCTAGAAACCCAAGAGTAGAAGAAGAACAACATGACATAAAAGAACATTGTGGTTGAAGAATCCTATCAGAAAAGAGAGAGAGAGAGAGAGAGGTGTAAGCAGGGCACATGGGAACAGGGGGGCATGTGGAGAAGATTCAGAAATTGCTTTCTTTCTTTAATAAATATTTAGAGGGGTGAGCAACAAGGAATAACATGGATCCACCCTATTCCAAAGGTGTACCCCTACAATTCTTCCAATAAAGACATGTGAGGAGCTTGTTGTAGGCCAGGCTAGCTAGGGCAGCAGCAGTACATTGTTTGGACCCACACCCCCTCCCCTCCCTCCTAATAAAACCCACTCCACCTCCTGCCACACCAATAAAATAGCATGTAAGATTAGGGGGGGTGGTGGGTCTCTCAAATTCCCTTAGATACACTTAGCACTAGAAAAGTGAAACCCAAAAATGATTTTGCCATCAATGGATAAATGACACATGCCATCTAGGCATCCTCATAATATTTTCCGTCCTTAGGTCCCTGTCAGGTGATCCCTTGAAAAGATGATGAAAGATGTCTAATTAAGGGCCATGGAGTGGGTTGAAGCTGGGTGCCAAAGTGTGGAGATGCCCTTATTTTAATTAGCTTTTCTTTTTGAAGGAGGAGAAAAAAAGAAAAACACGGTCGCTTTTTGGCCATTAACACTGAATCCGATAATGCCTTGTAAAAAGTTATTTGATGTTGTTTAATTTCTTTCACAAAATAAGAGGAAAGCATGAGCAATGAGGAGGAGGGCCGGGTCGACCTTTTTCTTTCATCGATCTTTTTTCTTTATTTCGAGCCCTACGTAGCAAAATTTTTCATTTCCATGTGTGTAGCCTAGCTAGATGCTCCATTGCAAATTTCTAGGAATATAGAGGCTAATAAATAATTAAATACTCCACACATATATTCCAGCGAGTTTTGTATTGGCAAAGATGTTCATCATCTTTAGCCGCCCGAGTATTTTCTTTTCACTCTAGCTATTTGAATCCAAATCCAATTATAAGAATAAAATACAACACCCCATAAAAACAATTCTAAGCTTTCCTGCAAATGATAAGCCCTGCATTCGCGGAGTCACGATTGCCAAAAAAACTTCCATTGCATTAATTACTGCGGGTATATAGTTTTATAAAGTGTGCATATATATAGCTTCCAAATGCAAAGTGGTACTAATAAAATATTTTAGCTGGAGTAACCAAAATTCTACGGCTGATTCCAGACTCAACAAATATTAATCTATTATAGTGCGAGGTCCACTGACGAAGATGGTTGTATAAGCACGATACGATACAGATATACACAGCATTTGTCTATATTTTTTCCTCATCGGATACTAGTTTTTATGTTGCCAAGTTTCTTCGTCCCACATGATGGCCTTTGTGTCTAAACTCTAAAAGGGATTCTACCTATTAATTCTCACTATAGGGAGGGAGAGGTTAATTTTCCATGATAGAAATCAATGCATACTCGCAAGAAAACATAAGAGCAGTAGAGGTATACATATATATTATCCATTGATCAGCTTGGGTATACTTTTTTAACCCCTTTGAAACTTTTTGACAAGGATCACTAGGTTTAAAGTTTTAAACAAAACCGAGGAGATGGCATTGTGTTTCGGGCAAGAAGCTTCAAATGATTAGCTGATTATTATAATAAGCACAACTTGGGTATGCTTAACATGTGTATGTGTGAGAGGAAGAGGAACAGAAAGAGAGACCCATATCCCAGGATGGGTCCAGGAAAGCTCGCTCGCTTATGTGATATATTACCACCATTTTTACACCTCTCATTCCATCTCTCTCTCTCTCTCAAACTAAAAATCGCTGTCTTTTCACAGTCTCTGCACCCATCATCACCCCCTCCCCTCCATGTCCTCTCCCTTCTAGCTACCTATAACCTGTCACCTTGAGGGTCTTTAGACCATATATAAATCAAGAACCATACCCTTTAAGATTCTTGCAAGCACTTACTAGCTATCTAGCTATAGTGATCAGAATAGCTAGACCGCCCTTCAGGTTTTGTCATACATGAATGGACGATCTTATGCACTGAGTGGTGGTGATATGGCATTCCCTCCTCATCATAGCTTCATGTTCCATTCTCCTGATGACAATGACCACCTCCCTTCTCCATCCTCCCTCAACTCCCTCCCCTCTTGTCCTCCTCAGCTTTTTCCAGGTCTCTTTCTCCTTCTCTTCCTTCTTCTTCTATTGCTTTATAAGTTGTTTGTATTTGTGTATTCATGTGTATTTGCTGTTGATCTAATATGTGTTTTGTTTGTGATATGTAATATATGGTGGTGCAGGCGGTGGAGGCCATTTTATGATGAAGAGATCAATGTCGTTTTCTGGGGTGGACAAGTGTGAAGAAGGAGGGCATGGGGACGATGACTTGTCGGATGATGGATCGCATTTAGGGGAGAAGAAGAAGAGGCTCAACTTGGAGCAGGTTAAGGCCCTGGAGAAGAGCTTCGAATTGGGGAATAAGCTTGAGCCCGAGAGGAAAATGCAGTTGGCTAAGGCCTTGGGGCTGCAGCCTAGGCAGATAGCTATCTGGTTCCAGAACAGGAGAGCTAGGTGGAAGACAAAGCAGTTGGAGAAAGACTATGAGGTCTTGAAGAAACAATTTGATGCACTCAAGTCTGATAACGACACACTTCAGGCCCAGAACAAGAAACTTCACGCTGAGGTATATATATATATGTGTATATCTTGTTGTGTATTACTACTTCTGATAGATTAAACGAAATGGTGATCTGTCAATTTATGGTTTGTTGGAAAAAGTATGGAAATTAACATGGACCTCTCGATCTTTAGTGGCTAAGTTTAAGCATTTTACAAGTAAAACTATGTACACATTTAAATGATTTTTATTCGCTCACTAAGATTTATGTTCATTGAATTTATACTTTTGGGAAGTAGGTGATGTCCTTTTCGTGAGAGTTTTGAAGTGGCAATTCTCTGGAAACAATTATATGCAACCTTGTTTGTGTGTATGGAATTATATTCTCGACTTTTAGGTGATTGCATTCATCAAGCTATCTAGCAGAACTCCATGATTCTATTGGCTTATATTTCTTGATCCAACTTTAAAAAAATTCGATTGGGTTTCTTTCCTTTATTTATTAGGTTATCATAACTTTAGAAAGTGTCTGTGCGTAACTGGCAGAAACAAAATTCAATTAATATAGGACTTCTAGTTGCCTTCTTTTTTAAATTAAAGATTCATTTAGGTAGTAAGATGCATACATATGTAAGAACATGAATTTGTTCCTCGTTCAATATCTTTTTATGTCGTGCTTCTTCTTGATCACTCTTTGGTTAATTCAAACCCTGCAGCTGCTGACTCTAAAGGGTAGGGATTCAAGTGAGATTACCCTGAAGAAAGAAACAGACCAGGGTTCTTGGAGCAATGGAAGCGAGAACAGTTGTGACGTCAACTTAGACATCTCAAGAACACCAGCAACAACAAGCCCTGTATCTTCCCAGCTAAGTACTAAACATCTCTTTACCACTACATCCATTAGGCCCACAAGCATGACTCAACTTCTCCAGAGCTCATCAAGAACAGATCTCCAGTGCCTGAAAGTTGACCAACTGGTTCAAGATGAAAATTTCTGCGGCATGTTCAATGGTATGGAGGAGCAGCAAGGGTTTTGGCCATGGCCTGAGCAGCACGCACCCTTCTCACTGAACCAAGCTCAGTTCTCGAATAATTAACAAACTATATCGTCCATTATTTATATATGATCTGGTTTTATGGGGGTAACTGATGAGATGAAGAAAAGGATGAGACTTTTCTTGCAATTAAAGTTCATGAGTTCATCTTTTGGCTATAGAGAGAGTAGTCCTGGTGGTGTACAAGAAGTGAACAAAAATTGCTTCGACATCAAGAATTTGCCCTGAAAATCAGTATGGGGGATTTGATAGCTCTCTGACTGATAACGAGTTCTTCCCCATGCTGTTTATTTTGAATTTCTATACATTTTGCCTGCGTTTGATCATAGTAGAAAAAAAGGAAAAAAAAAATTGGGAAAAAAGAAAAAAAAAACATTTCTTAGTTAGTGTTACATGTGCCAGTGAGTGGGTTTCCAGCTCTGGCATATCAGCATGGGCCATCAAATAAAAAAAGGAATCCAGCCTTCAAACCTTTCCCACTTTTTAATTGCTGTTGGTGCTTTGGAATCATGATATTTTTGCATATAGAATTTGCATGGAATTTTGCTTTGTGAAAGTTCTAGCCACAGAGTGGAGGGGTTGGCCGCAAAATGTCTGGCTTGATTCTTATGATTAATTTGATCTACAACGCTATACATTAACCTTTCTGGTAGATAATTCAGAATTTAGAAAGCGCAGAATTAACTTCTTTTGAAACGATTATGGTTAAGAAATGGTTTGGTGAAATCAGACAAACCTTGCAACTATCCAGTGGTAATTGGTAGACAATGCGTAGACAGTGAAAGGTTCAAGACAAGGAAAAAATAAGGGAGAGAGAGTTAAAAGTAGTACTTCGAAACCCAGATTCCAAGAGGGAAAAGACGCCAAAGAGATGGAAGGAGAAGAGAACAAAATCAGGATTAGGAAAAGGCCATTTGCCTTGGTTTTTTGAAGGGGACGTCTGTACATTTTCATCTGACACAAAAAGAGAAGAACAGGATATATATCTAGCCAGGTGCACACCCTCCCTCTGATCAGCATGAAAATCCATGTGACTTCCTGTAAAACACTTCCCTATCATTCAACTCGTCAGGAACTCCACAGAAAAACCCACCACCCTTTGTTCTTCCATCCCCGTTTTCTAATCTGACAACCATATAATAATTACCCTTATATGAGTTCTTGCCTATATTAGTTTTGTCAGAAGAAAAAACGTTTGGCTAGATTCAGTAATGCAGCTTCTGATCGTACTAATTAATTAATGTTACAAATTAATCAACATATACCATTCTTGTTAACCAAACTGTGCTGTCCATTGTAGACTATTAGTATTAAGTGTGATATGGATAAAAGGTCTGGTTCCCGGAGAACTATGGTAATCGGAAAAATATATAACACAAAAGCATAAAATTAAACCGGGATTGTTGGCATGGCATGTTGGAGATTAATGGATAATATCATAGTGTATCGTGGAGAAGGATATGGGCGGCTGCTCGCATCCTGAGTACGATCTAGGATGCACATGATTGTGAAGTTGGTCAACTCTGAAAATTATAGAAAAAAGACCTCTCTTGATATGAGTATATGCCGATAGAACTGAACAAATCTCTCTGTTATGGAAAATGGGAATAAAACAGTACGCAGTCAAGGATGTTTGCGTACTCTTCCAATTAAAGAATCCATATAATTCTTACTGGGAAATAGACATTATAACTAGATTTTTTAAAAAAGAAAAAAGTCTATAGTTTATCTCATGAATCCCCTAAATTAAAATGATATGGATTTCAAAATTTACAGTCATCTCTAAGATGAAATGCCTATGAAATCTCATTGTAGCTTTCTATTACTAAAATTGTCTATACGTCATACAATAAATCCATAAACAGAGTTCTATCAAACCAAGAGAGGTACTGTTCCACATTGGTAGTATTAAGTTTTGCATATAAAGTTAAACATCTTCTTATATATAGGAAAACAGTGTCATCAATTTTCTTTTATTTAACATCAAAGAACCTAAAGGATTCCATCATTTCGAGAAAGGTTTGACAAAACAGGCGAAGAATAAATATCATTTCTACTTGGGGGGCACCTGTACTTCATAGAAAAACAAGAAGCTTAATTAAGGGCCCGCTCTACTATATAAGATTTAGCAGCGTCTGTGTTAGATAGAATCTGAGACTGAGAGAGAAGGACAAAAACGATCATATGCGCTTACAGAGAAAACATTAAACTTGAAACCTCCGACGACGCGGATGACATCAAATTAATTATTCGGTGCTAGCTATATATATTATATAGTTATTAGTTTGAATTCAAAGCGTTTTCCTAGCTAGATAGTAATCAATTTGCCCTTTGCTAGTTTTTACAATACTCGATAACAGTAACCTAAAATCTAGATAAGAGCATAGGAATTGAAAACATACATATAATATGCATGTTTATAGAATTTGCCGGTAGGTACGAGTATAAGAATCGAATTGAGGGCCAAACAACAAATGATTGGGGTGTACAAAGGGACCTAGGGTAACTAGAGAATAATTTCCCTTGCCGTTCCTAATTTTTTGACTGCAACATTGTACCGTAGCTTTATAAATCTATATGTAGTATGTTATTCATAGCTAGGGAAGTGACTCGGAAAGTTTCATGAACGTCTACATTCAAGATTCATATATCATGTTAGGTGATGTTCAATATAGACTGCTGTAAGTAAGCAGTGTTTTCAAACGGGATCGACCCGGTTGGTCAAACCTGAACAACAAGTTTTTCCGATCAGCATTAATCTCTTTAAAAATTTCCGGTTAAACTTGGATTTGACCACGGTGTTGCTGGAAAATCCATGGCCGGATGGCTCAAACGGGTCAATTACTAGTCCGGGTTTATAACAACCATGCTTAAAGACGCTCATCTTCTACCAATATCAAATTTTGGTTATAATTTTCTTAAAAACAAACTTTTGGTTAAGACCATACACTTCCTCGACCAGATATCCCTGCAAAGGTTTTTGTTGCTGAGGGTTTATAGCTTTTTTTAGTGCTAACACTGTTTAAAGTTATACTTGCAAAAGTTGCAATTCATTGACGGTTTAATTAATGATGTAGAACGAAGGATCCCTTTCAATTAAGACCAACAATAATCTGCTATTAATTTAAGACTGCAAATGTGGGTCATCCATGTTAATCAGAAATACATATCGTTTAGTACTATTGCAAATGCAGAATGTTGTTCCTATGATCATTGTGGGAAACTTCATTAAGAAAAGTCTTAATTGGAATTAATCTTATGGGAATTTTACTTATTTCTTAAAAAATTGAAAATTTGTTATATCTCGTTAAGGGAATGTATTTGATGACGGATTTCCCCTCCTCTTATTCTTTTTTTAAAAAAGGAAAGAATTCTACCCAAAAAGAAAAAGGAAAGAAGAATGAAAAGGAAAACAATTAAGAGGAGGGGAAGAAAAAGGGAAGAAAAAGAAATGGGCTTCTGGGCTTTTCTTTCTAAAGAAACAAACTGTTAGGTTTCTCGGGGGTAGTTGGGCTGAAAGTCTTTTTTCTCTACTCCTCTCCTCCTCCTTTGTCCTTCCTGTCAACATTTATATCCATTTTTAAAGCACGTTCTTTCAAGCACGAAAACGACAAAAACACAAGACAAGATTTAAAAGAAAAAAAAAAGGACGACAACGCCCGTAGATCAATTTACTTTTTAATTTTTATACTATACACAGAAATTAACAATTTATTTTTTTTAAAAAAAGGGACAAGAAACGACATTGGAGGAGGGATAGTAGTGAGCATCAGGAAGCAGCATAGGATTTTGCCAAATTGAAGTATTCAACTAGTTAAAGCGCTTTGCTTTACCCAGTATGTCGCTGCCCGCTGTTTGTTTGTTCTAATCTGTTTCTTCTCTCTATGTGTGTGTGTGTGTGTCTCAAAACACAACACACACACGAAAACTACTCACACTCCTTTTCACGCATGTAACGCACATTTTCCCTGTTATCAGTGGCCCTCTCGCCCCAGCCCCACACACACAAACAAGAACACACACACACACTCACTCCCTCCCTCCCTGGAACTACTACTACCCACAAGTTGGTTTTGATTATTTGAGGCTTTTTGTCCTTCTTCACTCGGGCAAGGCAACCGCAGTGGTGCGAGTGAGCCAATGTGTGTGTTTGTTTGTTTTTCTTGCTTGTTTGGTGGTGAGCTGAAACAGACCACTCCTTTTTGTTTGTTTTTCTTCTCGTTCGTGTTTGCCATTGTCTTTATTTTGTTTCTAAGGTTTAAGGGTACTGATGGTGGTTGGTTTTTGTCTTGCATGTGCGCTTTTGTGATCTAGGTTATGCCCCATTTGCTGACATTATGCCAATTTCCTTGTCTGGTTTGAGGTTTGATAGCTTGTGTTCGTGGAGGGTTTGAAATTGTGGGATGCCTGTGAGTTCAAAAGCTGCCTCTTCCTGTTATATGGGTTTTTTTTTTTTTTTGATTTTGTTGATTGCTTGTTAGGTCTTTTTTTTGCTGGATTCTGCTTTTATTTCACTGTGGTTTTGTTATAGGTGCTCTTTGGGAGATTCTATTGCTGTTCTGTTGTGGGTCCAATGAGGTAGCTTGAGATATGAGACTCTAGTAAGGTTTTTGCTCTGTTGAAGAAGATGGTGTTAGGTCCTGATTCTATTGATGTGGGTGCTTGGAATGTGGAAAAATCAAAGGGCAAGAAGAAGAAAGATGAAGAACCCCCGGAGGTTGGTTGTTGGATTAAATTTAGGTTCATAGGAAGCTGCATTTCTTCAAAGACCAAGGTCGATAGCTCCTCAAGTGGCACCAGCAGTCAATATGGTATAAATTTGATTCATTTTCTGCATCTAGTTTGTCTTGCTTATCTATTGGTTTTAAGAAATTTAATTCAAAGTTGCAACTGAAAAGGAAGGACTCTCATTGGAATTCCTATCCCAATGAGTTCCGTTGTAGTCTCTGATTTTACTACTGCTGAAGGATGTTGCTTTTCTGGTAGCAGTTATCGTTATGATTGTGCTATGATTGTACTTGTTTGGCACTTCATTGATGTCGAATCTTTTGGAATACTTGATCCGATAAAGTGTAGTAAGCGTATCATGCTATGAATATTTCCCTTTTTGTTTACTTGTGTTGTTTTTAACGGTTTCCTAATTCTCTAACTGTTGATTGGAATCTGTTAATTTGTCGTATATTGCCACGTGCCGTTGTTCCATACTAGTTATGTTCTCCCACTCTTTCTCTGATTTGAATTAGGCTTATAACGGCCGACATAATTGCTGTCTTCATCTATGTCCAAATTCTTAAGCAAGGTACTAGGAAACATGATGCTGTATGTTTTGGTTTTATGTCATTATGAAGATGTAGGTCGTTAAGGTGGTGTAAGTATAATGTGCATGCCTGTGAGTTCATTAAGATGTGAGACATGGCTGTGTGTACTTGTTTGGAGTGCTTTCCCCAACATTTGCTTAATCATCTTCAGAGAATTCCTTAAAAAAGTTTTTGGCGTTTCTCTTGTTAGCCGATTCTTCAGAAAACAATATGATGGTTACTTGAGCTTTTGGTGTTTCTCTTAACTTTGCCTTAAATGTTTAGTTTACTACTTTGATCAACTTAGAAAGTTTTCCCTTTTGATTCTTGGTATGCTTCACAAAGCCACTTTTGTTATTGAGTTATTCAGTTAAACAAAAAAATCGTACTTTTCTCTTGAATGATATAATGAAAAGCCTCAATAACAGTTAAAGTGAAGCTGCTAATCATGCTGTCGAGTTAAGTATGCTATTTATGGTAGTTCTGCTACATAATGGAGAGCAATTTGTTCACTTGGTCATGCTTGGAAATTCCTTTTAGAATAAGACCTTTTGTGGGTAAATGATCTCTCCGGCAGTAATTACAGTCCAGTCAGATTCAAGGAGAATGCAAACCTGGTTTAATTAAACACAGATGACATAGTAAAATTCAGCATCTACAGGTTCAAATTTAACTTTAGAGCTATTAGTTGAGGTGTCCTTATGTATTGAAGAATCTAAAATGACATATCCCTTGTTTTATGTGGTCTTATGTATGTCAGGTTGAAATTCTGTCTTTAGACCTTTCCTGATACAAAAATGTAATTCAAGTATATAATCCTTAGATTCTACGAGATTTAGATACTATAATGTTCTTTGCTTTCATTTGTGATTCAGCTGAAAGCAAAACCACAAATGATACAAGCAAGGACCACCCTGTTGTTTTAGTCGGATCGTCTTCAACAACCAGCAAAGCAGAAAGCACTCCATCTACTCCCAACATAAGTACAGAATTAAAGGTTGCCTCTCAGCTGCGAAAATTCTCTTTTAATGAGCTTAAATCCTCAACAAGAAATTTTAGGCCTGAGAGTCTTCTTGGAGAGGGTGGGTTTGGCTGTGTGTTTAAGGGGTGGATTAATGAGAATGGAACTGCTCCTGTGAAGCCTGGCACGGGTCTGCCAGTTGCCGTGAAAACTCTTAATCATGATGGGCTTCAGGGTCATAAAGAATGGCTTGTAAGAGACCTCACAATCTACTTGGTTTATATGCATGCACATATTTTACTTGTATTTTGTTCAATGCTACATGCTTGGCGTATTTTGCCTTGTATGATGGAAGGATATGTCTATGTCTGTTTCTTGTGGCAGGCTGAAGTTAATTATCTTGGCGATCTTCTCCATCCTAATTTGGTGAAATTAATTGGTTATTGTGTTGAGGAAGATCAAAGGCTACTTGTCTATGAATTTATGCCTCGAGGAAGCTTGGAGAATCACCTCTTCAGAAGTATGTAAACTGACTTATCATTCCCATACTGGTTATTTGTTGTGTGCTTTCATGTATATTTGGTGAAGTGTCATTGGTACATCTTTGAAAGGGTACCGCACTTCGTTTCATATCATTCATGCTTGTTTCCTCTGGAAAATTGAAGCTTCTCAGAGCACCAGTAACATGCTAATTATGGCAAAATTATGAAATGCACTATGAAAATTTTAGTTATTCTCTTTTTTTCTTCTTTAGATGCAAAAAAAGAGGTGCATGGTTTGCTGGCCTATGCCCTGCACGTTATTCTTAGGACAATTTGTGTCAATGGAATCATTCTTTTTGTTCTTTCTTACAAATTCATCCAGGTTTCAACTACTACCAACAGCCTCCATAGGCTGAAGGTTTTATTTGTCTTGCTTTTAGAACTTTGTCTCCGCCAGAATTATTTCAGTTACAAAATTTTTCTGGTAAGTTTGTATTATGGAAATATGAAAAAGGAAGTAAAATAAACCTCCCAGGTATAAAATTAGGCTACTTGTACTTTAATCTGTATTGGAAGTTTGAGTTATAGATTAGGAAGATGATTATATTGGTTATACTTTCAAATGATATGATGGTTCTTGCTCGGAGAATGTTTTTTCTAAGCTTGAAGAGGGAGAAAGCCGAAACAACTGACCCATGCACCTCAGGATCATCATTGATAGCCTCTTTTACTGATATTTAAATTTATATAATAATTCTAGTTTTCTACTTTCATTGTTGAAAAACCTGGCTTTATGTGGGCATGTGCCTTTTGGTTCAGGGTGACTTTGACATTTGTCAATATCTTCTCTAGGGCTTTTATTCAGAGATGATAAGAGATGTTATCATTGTGTATAATAACAGTAGGGAGTTGGTGGGAGTTTCAGCTGTTACCTTCTAGTTGCATCCTTCATAGGAGTCACGAAAGTACAAGTTGCCTGTAAAATTGTTTAAAATCTCTAAAGTGAAGGGGCTTGATGTTTGAATTCAATGATGAACATATTTGCTCTATTTTTTACCTAATATGTCTTGCATTGCAATATAAATGTACTTTATTTATGCCATCTTTGGCCCATTTCAGAAGTCTCTCTCATGTATTAAATATCATTGATTGTCATTTTCTTTTTGTCTGCTTTTATA
Source organism: Turnera subulata (assembly GCA_028386065.3). NCBI lineage: Eukaryota > Viridiplantae > Streptophyta > Magnoliopsida > Malpighiales > Passifloraceae > Turnera > Turnera subulata. The sequence goes on from JAKUCV010007321.1 coordinate 130,415, forward strand.
TCTGAAAGAGCTCATTTTGTCCCAAAGAACATAATAGGATGCCAACAATTTGTTGACTACTTATCTTTTGGTATTTGAGTTTTTCAAGCATAGTTCTGCGTATAATTATGTTCATGCTGCAGGGTCTCTGCCTCTCCCCTGGTCCATCAGAATGAAAATTTTGCTTGGTGCTGCAAAGGGCCTTGCTTTTCTTCACGAGGAAGCTGAAAGACCAGTGATTTATCGTGATTTTAAAACATCTAATATCCTGCTAGATGCAGTGGGTGACCATTCTAGTCCACGTAGTATGCTGTTTTTCTCCTCTATCTTATTGTTTCTAAAATACCGATGATTAAATCTGTTCTAGGACTACAACCCCAAGCTTTCTGATTTTGGACTTGCAAAAGATGGGCCGGAAGGAGATAAGACTCATGTATCTACCCGTGTAATGGGAACCTATGGTTATGCAGCCCCCGAGTATGTTATGACAGGTGAGCTTGATATGGTGTACTATAGTTTGTGAATGGCATCCAAGGTTTTCTCTCTCACGCAAGTAGATTAGCATAATTTGCGTTTATATAATGCATTCTTCTCCATGAGTTGGGAAGCGGTTGCAGATAGATATCTTGAAAGAACTTTGAAGTGCAATTTTATGGCTTAGATTCATTTGTTTTCGTTTATGGACGTACCTTGGCATGGCTGTTGTAATGTCTCCCATTATGACTACATCATTGTCACAGTGTATACATCTTTTGTCTATGACTTCTTTTTAGTTTCCCTTATTTTCAGGAACCTAATTACTAGGTTGTATTTCTACTGTGATATATATTCAATGAATGACTAGGACATTAGTCACAGCAATCTTTTGTGAAAATTCCTTGTTATGAGGAGTGTTTCTTTTTCCCGTCTGTTAGTAGATAAGCAAAGTTCACGTCCTTCCGTTAACTGAATCCCATAATATACTATGCATGTTGTTCCAGGACATCTTACATCAAAGAGTGATGTATATAGCTTTGGGGTAGTCCTTCTCGAAATGTTGACTGGACGGAGATCCATGGACAAAAACCGACCGAATGGCGAGCATAATCTGGTAGAATGGGCACGGCCACAGCTCGGGGAGCGGCGAAGGTTCTACCGTATCATGGACCAACGCCTTGATGGGCGCTTCTCAATCAAAGGTGCTCAGAAGGCAATACAGCTGGCCGCCCACTGCCTCCATCGTGATCCCAAGGCCCGGCCTTTGATGAGCGAAGTTGTTGAAGCCTTGAAGCCTCTACCCTACCTCAAGGACATGGCTTGCTCTTCGTCCTACTTTCAGGCCATGCAAGTAGAGCGTTCTGGCTCCAACCTGAGCTCTCAGAGTGGGAGTAGATTGCGGCCTGGGTTGTCAAAGAGTATGCTGCCAGCGAGAAGCTTGTCTGCAACAAATGGTTCACATGTCTCTCCCTACCATCACAATCATTACCATAGGTCACCTGCTCCTAATGCTGGACAGCCATAGCACTGAGTCCGCACCCATCCCCTTGTCTGTTTTGTGGTATGTTTTTGGTTTTGGATCATAGTAAACTTGACAATCTGAAAGTTATTTTGGGGTGGGTTTGGAAGTTAATGCTAATGTTTTCTGTTTATGTTGGGGGTTATGATCAGTGCGTTTTGCATTGGAATGGGATGATTTGTGGTAAAAAAAGAACTGAATAGAATTATAAAGAAGCTACATTGTGGCCTGAAACTTCTTGTGAACGTATAAAATCTTTTAAATTTCGTGGTTAGTCATTCGAGTTTTGTGATCGAGTGGTTTCTTCAGTTTTCCCTCTTTACCCGTGATTGCTTGGTTCATCATGGGTGGCTCCTAAAAGCACTTTTTTTTTTCCTGTTTTTTTGGTTTTCCACATTGATTTTTTGCTATATCCAAATTTGGAAAAATGCCTTGCAGGCAATTTTCTGATTTCATCTTTCAAAAGTGTCCCTTTTGGTTAAATATTTATTGTTTTCTGATGTGACTCACAAGCCAACTTTTGTCGTGAGCATTTCCTACGACCGATCCATCGCCTTTGTAATTGCAAGTCAGGCACTTAAAAAGCCCAAAGAAAGCTCTAAACAGGCACAGGGAAAGCATTTGGCAGACTCATTTTGTTTTTGGAATTTTCTTTTGCAAAGCAAATTTTCATGGCATACACATTTTGGTGAGGGACGCGTTATTTACATTTTCGCTAAAACAAGTAATAGTTTACACCCTGTGACTATTTTAAGTCATTAGCATTTTTAGAATAAAGTAATACTATATCAGTTATCAACCAATAATTTTGTGCTATATGTACCCAGAAATTAGTACTATATCATATTTTTTTTGTGATAAGCCTATTACTATCATGCTAGTGCATTGACCACTTCACGACTCATTGATATAAACTCTTGACATTTAATTTTTGGACCTCTTACATTTTCATAGAACCAGTTTAACTGCGATTAACATTCTGGATTAAGCATTCATCAAAAAAACAAAAAAACATTCTGGATTAAGCTTATCCCTCTCCCTTTAGTTTGAACCGTAGTCCAATGACTCTAAACAACAGGTACAAATACTACGAATCCCATGAAAAGCCACAATAATACCTCCAAGCAAGTACTACTACAAAGTAGTAAACTCCTGCCAAAACAATAAACATGCACTACATGACACCTACCATCCTGACATTTTAGCCTGTAGGCCTGTGTGCCCCAGGGACGCTAGGCTTCAAAAAATTTTGTGATACGCATGACACGCGTCGCCATCTCGTTGATCCTTTTTCCACTTCCAAAGTCTGTAACCCGGGCCATGTACTTCCCCCATCCATTAATACTTCCCTTTCCAAAAGTACCCTCATTTATTATCCTCCCAGTAGATACAAACAGACGGTAATACTCCTCTCCCTTCATGGTCATTTCAGTCTTTTGACGGTACGGAATCACTTCACCATCTAATCCAGTAATCAGGCTCTATAAATATCATTAAAACAGTGCTCTCTGGTGGACTCATTTTTTCTCTGTTCCATCCAAAACAGAAAAACTTCACGCTGATTTTGCACCAAGATATTCACTGGCTCCCCAAATTCTAGGGTTTCGATTCTTCTTGTTCTCGATCCTGCTATTGGTTACGATCTTCCATGTAAATGAAGCATTGCTTGGCGTTTGACTCGAAGAGCTCCAAAATTAGGGCTTTGAAGATGGATCTGGTGCGGTTCTACGTACCTCTAGCTATTCTGCTTTAGCTAGCTTCGATTAGTAACTATTCTTTCGTTGTAGCTTTAGATTTCTCGCATTTTCTGGCAGTTAATCGCTTGTTTTGCTTCAAGAAAGATTTTCTACACTGGTTTTCTTGAGAAAATCATGCGTCTTCTCTACTCTTCTTTATCCTAAGATTTTCGGTTACGTGAAAGCTGGCTGGTGTTGTTTTTCTCATTTGCAGGCGATGAAAAAATCTGCACTGGCGGACCTCACAAACGACCTGAAGTTCACCGGTGAAGCGTTGGACAGCCACAACAACTACAACAACACCGAATCGTTAGCTGACTTGGAAGCGAGGCTACTCAAATCGATCGTGGATGACGACAAGTCGCGGCTCATTTCTACGGTGTCGCTTCTCTATCCCCAGAACGACGACGGCTCCATCGCCGGCACCGTCGTCTACAAGCTCCTCTACCTCTGCTGCGCCTTCGACTCCGTCGCCTGCGCCACGTCGCTCCTCAACGGCGAGGTCTGCGGCGGCGCAGTCCCGGCCATGAACGAGAGGGACGCCGCCACGGGGTGGACGCCGCTGCACGCGGCCGCCGCGGCCTCGGCGGCGCGTTGCGTGGACCTGCTGCTGAAGAGACAGGGGCGTGCGGAGCTGAAGACAAAAGACGGACGCGCTCTGCTCCCTCTGGAGCTAGCTCTGCTCTTAGCCAGGTCAGTACTACTACTAGCACCAAAGCAGAGCACACAAACAAACGAAAGAAGCGTGTCGTTTTCGCTGCTTTTGTTTTTTTGCTTTGGATATAAAAGGCAAAAGCTCGGCTACCATCAGATGATAGCTATACAAAAAGAACTAACCTTATTTGGCAATGTTTCCTCTTGTGTGTTTTAGAGTATCCCTATTGTTGTGTTTTTCTCAGCTACAATTATTGTTTCCATTTTCCCCTATTTGTTATTTTATTCATTTATTTTTTTTCCTTCTTTTACTTAAATAGGACGGATCTGATTTGGAATCCGGATGATCACTCCGTGGAGGACCTCGTTGTCCAGCTTAGTGAAAAGGTACTGAGAAAGGGACAAATTAGTAATTCTGCTCCAGTAAAATAAAATGATTAAAATTATACTCGTCGATTGGCTGGGGTCAAATGAAGTCAAAGACAGGTTTAGTAACGCAACTAACCCGCGCTTTTGCACAGGATTTGACTGTACTTAAACTACTCGTGGACAAAACAAAACAAATCAACGAGGTGATTCACGCACGCGCCATCCAAGGTCGCGTGGTGGAACTGGCTGCTCTGCTACTGGTGGCCGCGGGAAGGGTTAACGACTCCATTGTTTTCCTGCAAGAAGGAGATTCCGAATCCAAGGAGAAAGCAACGGTTTTTGAGCGCGTGGTGAAGGAGGCAATCCTTCTCGGGAATGGAACGCCGTCGTCTAAGAAAGCGGCGTCGAAGAAGCGGCAGTGCGTTCTCAGCGAGAGGGAGCGCGCGGAGAAGAGGAAGCTCTTGCTCAGCGAGATCGAGCTGCTCCAGCTCTTTGGAGCCGTTTCCTGGACCGTCTCTGCGGACCATAGAAGGTGGACGCCACCGTTAGTCCGAGCATGCCAGGTGAGGCATAGCACTCTGATGCTTTATTTTGTTACTAATTCGGTTTTGTTGCGTTGGAGGCTTGAGAAATTGAGAATAGTCGGCGTTTATGTAATCTTTTTGATGAGGTTATGCCACATGCCACTCTTTAAATGGATATATATGGCCAAATTACGGGCCAATATTTTAATCATTCGGATTTGCTGTTGAATTAAGGTCCCACGGTATCACAAGGCCGAACCTTCTTGGACTTATTTTGGAAGAGGGAGAGGATATTCTCTAGTCTCCCGTGGTCCCAAGTGCATCATCTTAGGAAAGAGTATTATTATGTTTTTTTTGTCTCATTTTTATTCTGAAGCATATGCATTCTTTTGAGACTTGACATTTCTTTTCGGTCCAATGAAGCAACCATTTCTTTTTGGATGGCAAAAGAATTATCTTTTGAGTATGACTTTCTGACCAAAAAAAGGATGACACTAATATTAGTTGCGGCGCAAAGGGAAAGATAAATAGTAATATAATTCTCTTCGCTCTCATATAATTTACTTTTTGTTTTCCCAATTTCCCCTGTTCTAGTAACTGTTCTACAGATGTTCTGTTGCCTGTGCCAGTGCTAGTGAGCTCCAGTTTCTTTTGCAATAAATTTCTGATACACATGATCAGAGTAGCACTTTTGTGTTCTTGCAACTTTAATCTTAGTTTCGGCAAAATTTTTTTCCTTTAGTAACTTATCTAAAACCTGATTCTAAAGTGCAAAGCACTAAATCTTTCTTTCACTCTGTCCTAGAGTATGTTTTCCAGAACCTTTGAATGCTTGAAGGAATCTTCCCAAATTGTCTAGCCTCATGAGGATGTTAACGTAGTATGACTACAATCTGAATTGTGCAGCCTGGATTAATTAATGTTTTTTGTATGTCACATTAAAACTGTCATAAGCTAGTGCACCATTTCTTAGTAACAGTGGATAAGTACAGCTTATCGCCAGTTCACCTTACCTTTGATCATAGTTATTTATGCCTTTTCTCCTCTGCGTAACCTGATACTTTTGAGTGCAATTACAAAGATCGTCCTTGTCAGAATAGCATGATTGCAGGAAGACGAGTTGTCAATTATGGGTCCCTCGCATTTCAAGTTACCAATAGAAAAGTACGAAGACTAGTTTCTTATCTCAAAAGCTCAAGTGTTTTGTATTCTAATTTGTATCCATGGTTTGTTATTTACCATAGGCTGGAGATGAACCCGTCATTGAGTTGCTTCTCAAGACTGATATAGACATAAACGATGTTGATAATGAAGGAAACTCCGCTCTTCACTGGTGCATCAAGACATACAAGAGATCATGTCCTCAGCAAATCAAGTCTCTCTCTCTGACAAACAAGCATTCACATGAAAGCATGGATATGAAATTTTGATTTTTGTTTTAACAGTCCATTTTCGTTATTGCAGTATCATGTGGCTCCTAGTGATGAATGGTGCTCGTGTAAATCAAAAAAATAAGTTGGGACTGACTGCTATTCACATAGCTGCAGAAAATGGCAATTCACAGGCACTTCAGGTATAGATTAGCTTCCCAGGATTTCTTCTCAAGAGTTGGTTCCATCAACCGATCGCTAATTTTACAATTACTCGTGTAATTACATTTTCCTTCGACAGGCCCTTCTCTTGGAAGACCTAGATTGTGTCAATGCTAAAACAGAAATGAGAGAAACACCACTATTTTTTGCCGTGAAGAATGATCACAAGGAATGTGCTGAGCTACTTTTAAATTGGGGAGCAAGCACGGATGTCCTTAATTTGCGGTTAGAAATTCTATCAGATCTATTCAATTTGGGTCGTCGGTTTAGCTGTTCTTCCACCAGTACTTGCAAGAAACTGGTTCTTTTTCCCCCTTTCTCTATCTGTTCTTCTACCAGTAGTTGCAAGAAACTGGTTTCTTATTCTCTCTCTATCATAAACCTCTCTCTCTCTTTCTTCGATGGTACAAGTTGCTAGGCCTTGGGTTCAAATGTTAACAACTTTCTATGCCATTTCTTTGTATCTTGTTTGTGTACTTGCCAGTAAGCAACGACCCATAGATTTCGCGGAGTCACAAGATATGCGCTTCTTGCTAAATGATACAAACATTAGCCTCAGTAAGTAAAAGAACCAGGCATGTTTGAAACTTTGATTGAGAAAAAAATACTGAAACTGACAAGAAATAAATAATCTGGTATCGCTTTTTTGTTCTATTATTAATATGCATGATCTAATGGCCAGGAAATCACTCCCTTCAAAAGAAGCACACTACTTTGTCCCCAGGAGATGAGGTGATTTCAGAGACCTGTGAAGAGCTTCCGTCCTTGGCAGATGGAGGCAACAAAACTCACAGGTAATCGCCTTAGTTACACATGTATCACATTCACAGCTAAATTAGATATCTACATGGTCAGTTTGACACTCTCGCGCCACTTATGAACAGTAAAACTTGCTCAAGTGCAAAGACAGATACTTGCAAATACTTCGATTCTCCTACTGGATGTGTAAGAGGGAGTAAATGCTTTTATGCCCATGATGAAGAGGAGTTTAGGCAGGTGAAGCTGCGAAAAGGCATGATTCGTTCACCTATCGCAAGAGCATTTGAACGTAAAATTTTTGTAGGAGGCCTCCCTACTTCTCTGGACTCTGGTACGAGTCCAATTCAAATTCTTGTCAAGCACATATTTTGCTAAATTTGATTGCTTTCAAGTAGTCATTGATGAAAGCAAGATTTTCTTATTCTTTCGATGCATTTCGTAACGTCTCCTAAATTTTTATAGTGCAGATTCACTTGGCACTTGTTTTGAAGAGCATTTTGGTCCTGTAGAAGATGCGATGGTGGTCGGAATTCCAACTGGAAGCAAGCTGCAGTCTCGGGGATTTGGCTTTGTCACCTTCAAAGATGAAAAATCTTTTACAGCAGCTGTTGAAGCACACTACGTCACCATACAGGGCAAGGAAGTTGAGATCAAAAGTGCTGTTCCGAAATGGGTTCTAGTATCTCAGCCCCAGAAATCGCCTCTCCAAAATCAAGAACAAATTGACTCGCTGTCACTAGCACTGACACCAGGGCAGAAGACTATGAAGGAGATTGCTAATCGGCAGAACGTTGATGAGCAGAATCAGACAGAGACAGCCTGTTCTCTGACAGAAGAGGCTATATCTGAGTTCAGATCTTGGGTTGATAAATTAATTGATGGTAAACCCCACAAAGGCATGCCTAAGTGGCTCAGAACTTTCAGAAGGTGGTTTCCTTGCTTCTTGAAAGAGGTATCAGAAAGGGAAGGAGGATATGCTCTATCGTCTCTGAAAGCTGATTTCAGGACTGCATTTGACCTGGAATTGGACCATGCCTCTCTCGGCTTCCCAAAACTTAGTGAATTCATGAGGTGTTTCCCTGACCTTTGTCGCATTAAGCATATAACCACAGGTGAAAAAAGGCCTGCCAATCATATGGTACTTCTGCCTAAACTTCCCACACAATCATCTCAACCTGTCAGAATAATTAGCCCCCCTTCTCAGGCCAAATCAGTAGCAGACAGTGGTGATGGTTATTCTGAGGATGTCAAGTGGCCTAAACTTCCTGCACAACCACCTCAATCAGTCGGAATAATCAGCGCTTCTTCTCAGGCCACATCAATTGCTGACAGTGGTGATGGTTATTCTGATGATGTCAAGTGGCCCAAACTTCCTGCACAACCACCTCAACCTGTCGGAATAATCAGCTCTTCTTCCCAGGCCACATCAATTCCTGACAGTGATGATGGCTATTCTGATGATGTGAAGTGGCCGCAAGAGCTTCTGTTGGACTGTAATGAGAATGCCGCACTGACTGATAGCAGACCTGAGATCTCTCATCCGAATTTAGAGCACGCATTGCCTGGAGTACGCTCGAGGTTTCTTGAATTTTTGCAGACAGACTCAACCTTCCATTCTCGACAATGGGGACCTAAGACAGAAAGGAGGCATTTGGTGTTGGAAGCCCTTGCCAGAAAGATGAATAACTCTTCCGTTTTCTTTCTTCGCGAATTTGATTTCTATGAGGTGAGTATTGAATAACGTTAGACTTTATTCATTGAATGCCACAGCATTAGTTGTTACACCTTGAATAGTAGCACAGGAATTGATGTGTGCTTTGTCCTTGGCGGGTACATGCAGAAGTACAGGGCAAGCATCATAGAGGGGAAGTGCTTTGCCTGTAACCTACCTCGGTTGCTGTGGGCTAACTTCCCGTGTGGGCACTTGGTGTGGTGTGGTGACTGTAAATATCGCGCGAGTCTCGCAGCCGGTACTTTTGAGCACAAATGTGTGGTGTGTGATGTCAGAGTGCAGAACATAGATCTGATGCCACGGTTGGAGTATTGTCGGCCGATTATTGACAGGCCTTATAACAATGGAGCCCTATCTTTTTGATCCTCTCCTCACGAATGTAACCACGTCAAAGCTCCAACTCTTACAATGCACCTTAGCCTTTTGCTTTCTCTGGTGTTTCTGATTTCCAAGATGCTTAAGTATTATTTCGCAATCCTGTCTAATTCTTTCTTGCTTTACTTCTGTGCAGTTTGCCTAAGAGTTTGACAACACAGGAGACCGATCGTAGTTTTGCAGCTCGGTGAGAATAGCAGCAGTATTACTCAAGCCGAAGCTTAATATAGGAAGAAGGCGTATTATATGCCAATCACAAAAGTAGGAGAAAGATTTTGACTACACAGGAATTTGTTAGTTGTAAAAAGTATCAGTAGATCATTACTTTTGTGGTGAAAATAGGACTCCCACACTTTTTGGTGGTGACAGTCTCACCAGTGCTGATTTTGTCTACATGGCTTCCTGTACGGAACAATACAGGATTAGGTTGCGTACATAATGAAGGCTCTTTTGCAGTACGCGTCTTGTAAAGCATGACATGACTCTTAATTCTACTCGAATCCTACCGCGTCCTATATGAAGCCAAAAGTTTTTCCTTTTTTAAGATCTGGGCTACAAGGAAATGCTCAAGTAAAACTGACTACTGGATCTCTACTTTTCTTTAATATTCAAACTTTGGATCTTATGATTACTGTCACATTCTCCAGTCCACCGCTCACAAGAACGAAAGACAACATGACCACTCCCAATTTACACTCATCACCTAAGAAACACACATCTAGTGTCGAATGCAAGGATGCAAAATCCCCGTTATCTGTCTTGCAATGTTTTAAGCATGTATTTCATTAGTACAACACTGCCAAAATTCAGTTTTGAATACAGCTTTCAACAATACTACTGCTCCCGAGTCTCAAAGGAGTTTTCCAGGATGGATAGAAGAGAGCTTCATATCCCCTTTTGCATCAACTATCTTCATTTAATAGCTACGAGAGTTGCTGACTGCCCCATGGATCTTCTTTGATCTCGATTTTGACTATTTTCATTTGGCAAGAACCATGATGTAAGGCATCAGCCGTATGAAGAAATTTCAGGCCTGGAACGCCTGGAACTCCATATGCAGTCTGGCAAACTTTAGAGTTCCACTATAAACAAACTTGTCTTCCAATTTGGTTTCAGTTTTGAGAACATCTGAAACCTTGCCCGATGAAGCACCAACTTAGTTATCTCCCGAAGTGAGACCATGTCAAACTCGAAATCCGAATATGTAATTATTTACTCTTGCTACATCTAGTCTATTACAACCCCCTAAGTTGACCCCAATATACACAATATCCATCCAACACAGGATTTAGTCTACAGTGGGTAAGACTGAAAAACTCAAAACTGTGAAGAAGAACATCTTAAGACACAAAACACTGGGAAAGATGTGAACATTCAATTGATATAACTGCCCAAAAGGAGACAGATGAGAGTTGTCCTCCAGTGTACAAGAACTACTAATGTCTGTGCAAAGAGATCCCTTGTCATCTGCCCAGATAGAAACAACTACACTCTACCAATCCACCTGTCTCCATCCACAGCAAAGAAATTGAACTCAAAAACATCAAAGAAAAAGGCCGTACTAGTGCAAGTACCTGAAAGATACTAAGCTGCTACCTCCTCTGAACATTTCTTCTGTGAGTCTTTTTCTTGTCTTCTCCTGAAAGACAGAAAAGGAATGTGCTCAGTATCAACACATCGATCAGAAGTGAAAGCACATTTATTGCGTCAGAATAAACAGACATTATATCCCCTATTGTGTATGCATCTTTTTTATGCGAAGCCCCAACATTAACTCAACTAAACTAATGATCTCGATCCCCATTTTTTCACTCACAATTCTTCCACACAAACATGCCATAACCAGATAGAATCTCAATGGTAGCTAAGACCCTAAAGATAGAATCTCAATGGTAGCTAAGACCCTAAGACCATGTATGTTACACATTCATCTCTTCAAATATTTAACACAGGAATTATCCTTCTAAGCTTAAATAAGATCAAGCATATGGTTTATGCTCTTCCAGCGCAGAAGGCAGCAGTCTGAAAACATGGTACCTTAACATCAACATTTTCTGCTCATTTTGAAGGTCAACAGTTACTTTTGCTTTCAGATTACAGTCCATAAATTAATTGTTTCTCAGGTTAGCCATGGACAAATACAAAACCAGGAAACTAAATAAATGATATGGAAGGAAGAACCATGTGGGTATTAGAGCTGTTGCCAACCAAAACCATACAGTCACATGACCAGTACTTATCACCCATCGTCAAGAACCTCACTGTCCTGAAACCCCTTGCGTCAAATCAACTTGGGAAACTAAAATCAGACAAAATCGACCAAAAAAAGAACGTATGATAAATATCAAAGATGCAAAACACCACCCACAATAGCCTTACAAGGGCGAAGTCCCAACAATACAACTTAGAAGATGATTATCTTTAGGAGATGATTAGTCTATAGTTTGTGTAGTCCTATCTTGCGATCATTACACATTAGAGTTGCTGAAGAAGGATAGCAAACACTAAATACAAGAAAAGAGGAATCGGTCGTGTAACATAAGATGAAAAGATATTGAAATTTAGCTAGTTTAAGAAACTATATATGAGGCTCAGAGAAACTTACTTTGTAAATAATTCGATCTGCGAGTCAGGCCTCTGGTAACCACCTTCTTTTTTCTCAAGCTTTGGTCTCCCTCCTTGCCTTGATTCTGGTTTCCAGTTGGCTTTGATGAGAGACTGGCCCAGTAAATTAGCAATATCTGTTGCCATCTCCTCAGCTCTCTTTACATATGGAAACGTTTCCTTCTTGAAATGATTAGATAACCATAGATACATAGACAAAACTTGATGCTTAGTCTCAAGGTCCAGCAGTTCAGTGTCATTTCTTGCCGATCCTTTTGGCATACCCATTTGTATACTAACAGGGACGTTTTGGCTATAATACTCCGCAAATCGACGAAGATGAAACATTGCTTTGGGGTCTCTAATATTAACTGGGGCAAAGCAAAAGTTGAAACGATCCTCCAATGACAGCCCCTGAATCTTCTCCAACATGTTTGCTACCTTCTTTATATGTTCGTGACTACATAAAAAGTATGATCCATCAAGGCGACAACTTTGACCAAACTTTTCCAGCAATTGAGCAAAAGTGACATTGGGAAGTTGTCCGGCAAACAATTCCACCTGCTCAAAGAAAGGAAAGAGACCAATTTTCTTAACTTCAGCAAAAGGTTGCTTTAGGCAATCAATGAGGTAATCCAGATCTTCTAGGCGCAAAGTGGTTGTGAGTCCATCTGGGTAACGGCTTCCTCTCCTGCCAGCTCTGCCGGCAATTTGTTTTACCTGCGATGATGGAACTGGAACAATCTTGTCACCATTGTACTTAGAAAGACTGTAGAAAATAACTCTTCTAATATTAAGATTCAAGCCCATTCCGACAGCATCACTTGCAACCAGCACATCATATTCGTTATCTTGATCATTGAACAAGTTAGCCTGCTGCCGACGAGTTTCTGGTGGCAATGCACCATAAATAACACAACAGCGATGATTAGTGTGTTTCTCAATCGCCATTTTCACCTCAAATATTTCTCTTCTCGAAAATGCCACCACACAATCCCCAGAGCGGACATTTTTCAGGTCTCCCAATAGTGTTTTAGCTTCAACCACCAAAGGTTTGAATCTCTCATAATGTTGTTCGTGTAGTTCATCCCCAGTTTCTGAACAAATCTTTCGGACAACATCAAGAACACTGGGATCTCCACACAAATGAATCTCGTCTGCCTTCAAACCAAGCAATGCTCTCGTCCATGCATAACCTCTGCTCGAATCTGCCATCATTTGGATCTCATCAATAACAGCAACATCATACTCATCATCAGTTGACACCATTTCAACAGTACAAGCAATATGGTTCGAAAACGGAACAGATTTCTTCTCTTGCCCAGTAAGGAGGCTGCAGTAAACACCAAGTGCATTCACCTTGTCAAACACTTCCATGGCCAGGAGCCTAAGTGGACTACAGTAAATCCCTCTCTTCGCTTCCATGAACCGTTGCAACGCATTGTAAGTCTTACCACTATTTGTCGGTCCACAATGATATATGATCTTGCGCTTCATGGCACGAGCAAAAGGGAACCAAGTGTGTGGCTTAGTAAGGTCCGCGGATGAGATCATACTCTTGAACCTCTTTATCTCATCAGGAAACTCCTCTATACAATACTCAACAAAAATAGGGAAAAGGAATTTCACAGCATCATCAGACGGACCAAGTGAAACCAAGTGCATAGCAATCTCAGCCGAACATTTCTTAAAGAAAAAGTTCCGGAAGCTATGGACAGCAGTAGGGAAAAACGACAAACCAATGTAAATTGCAAGAGCCTGATTCGATGCCCATCCAGATTTTCCAAAGTAATAGAATATCTCCCGTAGGCTATCCCAATCAGATTTCCTCAGCTTATCATTCCTCACTGCACCTCGCAGCTCACGGTATAACTCTATAGGGTCACGTAATGCCAAATTCACTCTACCCGCAATTTCGCTGCTACCCTCATCGCCATTGCAGGTTTCCCCTTCAATAATGCTCGAATCAGAAACACTGTCCTCATCAGAATCTGCAACCCCATGATGGGTAATACTGTTCACAAATCTAGAACTACTATCATCTTCCAATCCCACACTGCTACTATTGCTATTAGCATCCCCATCTTGGGCGGATGAAGCAAACGGCCTCGAATCAATACGGCTGGAAATGGGGAAATTTGGGTTCGTACAAAGGAATTGAGGGCGAGCAAGGGCTATGGAGGTTGTTGAGAATTGAGCAAAGGGGACGTCGAAGGAGGGATTAAATTGAAAATTTTCTAATACCCGACCATCAAATTGTCTCAAAGAATGGAACTTTTGTATTGGAACTAAAAATCTAGCTCTAGAAACATGGGTTCTTCGAGTATACCTTCTAAGGAGGGACGTTACTGATGACCCTCTTGCCATTTGAAACCCAGAATAGTAAACCCAACAAAATTTTGGCTGCTTCTTTTTTGTGCGAGTCGAATGAAGGGAGACCAATATGTAACTATTTCATGACGACAGAGGAAGAGCGAAGAAGCGAAAAGGCAGAAATGAAAGCCTAGAGGATTTTGTGGAGCGTTGCCTGAACGTGTGATTAAAAGGACCAAGAGTTTCGGGTTAAGGAGAAAGTGGTGGACAGGGTTAAGCCATCAAAAACCCTCAGCCATGGTCGGTTCTTGTTGATGGGTGTCTCAACTCAACTCGCCAGGGGTTTAGGGTTTATTATTGAGTTGGTGACTCGGTTACTGTCAAAAATCCAAAATAAGCGATGTTGGGTTTGCCGTGGGATGGGCCTATTTCGTTGGGTGAGCATACGGCCTTTCTGTCCAGGAGGATCAGGACTAAAAATAATTCAGTCGGTCTGTCCAAATTTTTAGAAATAACGACTTAATTAGATTGAACTTATAATTATATCGGTCTTAAGTAGACCTCAGTCTCACAATTCGTATTAACTTGTATGTAAAGGTTTGCTATGGCACCCCCTCCCCATAGAGCTTGGCCGTCTAATTCGGATCCGATTCGAATTGCGTATTTGGTCGTGATGGGTAAGTCTCCTAATAAATTTTTTTACATACATTAAGATTTGGATCCAAAATTTCACTTAAGTGCAACAGTCACCTATCACTTACATAGCAATCCACTTTAACTTGTTTTCTCGTCTCCGTACAATTTAAAAATTATTTTACACTTTGGTGTATATACATTATAATAAACAACCTTTATAATTTTAACCATAATTTTTACTAAATTATGATTGACAAAACAATGAGAATAGTTTTAACTATAATAATGTGATAGTAATGGAAAAACTCGGATCAACTTCAAACCAGCTCTCCCCCTGCACGATTCAAAACAAAAAAAAAAAGGTTGATGCATAAGTATTAAAGTATATAAAAAAAAGTAGTTAAAGAATGTAATGTTTCCCTACTAATAAATTAAATTCCTTATAAATCCCTTAAATTCATACCTGAACATTTGAGCTGAGACATTTGAACAGCATATTTTCCTCGGGCATCAGGATCATTGGACTGCAAAACAAGAAGAAGGAGCGTTATTATATAACTAATGTTAGTAAGATTGGACAGACTCGCCGATCAAAGGAGAATTGCTCATGAGTTCATAACAACAGTTTTAAAGAAGGGTAGGGTTGGAGTCTAGCTAGTTAGATATTTAAACCCATAATTTTTGGTTTTAACAAGACTTGCAAGTAAATAGTTTTCTGCTAACTACTTATGATTACAGAAAATAATTTAATGCTTAAGAAACGCAGTGAAAACATGAAGAAAACGTGGCAATTAATTAGAAAATGTAGTACTTTAGTTCTATTGAACTTAACAAGTTAATTTTCTTCCATCTGACTTCCAGCAATAACCATAAAAATAAAATTATGTAATAACACTTACGGCATCATACAACTCTCTCAAGGACTGACATTTCATTCGTTTGCTGGGGTCAGTCGCAGACTCATCACAGGCGGCCTTTGATAGTATCCTTAACTCTTTAGCAAAATCTGAAAAGAAAGAGATTTTCTTTTAAGAAAAATAGTCTTAATATAAAACAAAGCAAGAATGCAAAGATATATATATAGTTAAAACTTCCTAATAAAGTCATTCATTCTGATAAACTTCTTATAATGTGGAAGATGTGAACCCCATCCTAACTAAAAAAAGTGGTTCGTAGTTAAGGCAAAGAAGAGTTTCTTATTGTCATTATTATTTGGTTTAAAAAAAGAAAAAAAAGAAAACAAAAGCCCAGCAGACACACTTATACATACCATCACACTTTTCTTTGGCCAAAATTGCAAGCGTGGCGCTAAAACAGTCAGCCCCCGCCCCGTCTTTCCTCTTCAGGCACTGCAAGACCACATAAAAAGAAAGCAAAATAATAATTTAATTTACTTCATAATCATATTATTACTGGTTGGTTTATATATAAATTACGTAGTCGTAGTATACTCACATTCTGATCGTGCCAACGTACCCTACCTCGGCAGCTAGACCGATGTAGTTTTTTACCATCCTGTCGCTCAAGGAATTCCACAACGGAAGATAGCATCGTGCCTGATGAATACGTACCAAAAATATTTTTAGGAAAAAAAAGTTGGATGTCAAAGAGAAAGGTTTGTGGATCGATGCCAAGATTGAAAAGGGTGTGTCGTCGTCTATCTGTGGAAAAGGTTAATTTGTTGTTCTCTTTAACCAAAAACTAAAGTTTATTTATAAGCGCTCTCAAGTCGGTCGTCTTTGCTTTTTTTTTTTTTTTCTCAGGAATCCTGTTAACAATCGGACAATTGCACTTCTTTTTCGAGACGGATAGTATTACTTCATTCTTTTGCTGCATTTGGATGATCTGTTTGGTTGTTTCATTTTCTTACTTTTGGATGACGATATTAACTCTCATGTAATTCAACTTCAAGGGTTTAGAAAAGGGAGACAGGAGGAAGTGGCGGATACAAGGCATCCCCTATTTAATCACTGAGAATCCATTCACAAAGAGTTGCTAAAGCATTTAAGTATGTGGCAATTTTGCATCCAATTCTATGATATTTACAAAGGCACAAGCAGTACATGAGTTCCAGGTTAACTTTTTTCCTCCAGAATTATAGGCAGCTCCAAATTCTCACTTCCCCTCTGAATCTTTAATGTCACTTTGTCGCCCACATTGTACTCATCCAGCACTCTGTCTAGGTCCGCTTTGCTTTTAACCTGAAGCCATAAAAGAATGATGTCACCCCAAGATATTGGTCAAACCTTTTCCATGTCAAAGGGATAAAATAACAGCAGTTTTCTCCACCGTTTTCTGCATTACTACCATCTTTAGATCCAGGAACCTGAACACACAGCTTTCCCTAATTTCTTAACTGTGCAGTGACAAGCTTTATCGATCAGATTGTTAATGAGATGCGTTGCCTGATTACACAATGTGAAAGAACGGAAACATAAACCTGGCCCTGACTTCTACTCAAGATATGACATGCAATAGCTGGTGGAAACAATTAGGAGGCTAGCTTAAATGTGCATATCCTTTACCATGTTAAAAATAACCATGCTATGAGAGACACTGGTATGGACATTTAAAATAAACATTATCTCATTGACTCATGCTATGCTCACCGGTTTGTTATCCACTGCCACTATAATATCTCCGAGTACAATACTTCCAGCAAAGCCCCTTGTGGTAGGAAGCAACCCAACATTGGCCGCAACACTATTTCCTGGAATCTGCAGCGTAGCATACATTTAGGGCAATAATCAACTATTAAAACGTGATTTCCTATTATCATTTGTGAGGTTCATGACAGTTAATTGCGCATCAAAGCTGTACCTACCTGCAGGATAAGAGCTCCACTGCGAACATTAAGTTGATTTGCAACAAGATCAGGAGCAATATCCACATTCAGACCAGCTCTAACAACCTAAAAAAAAGAACATAAATAGTAAGATAGCAAGATGAGGAGGCTGCCACATTTAGGACAAAAGGCACAGAAAGTTTACCTGGTCCATATTAAAATGTAACGTACCGAGAATCTACTGCAGACATTGTGAACCGACTCACCTTACCAAGTTGGATTAACTGAGGTACAATCCTGAGCACTGTTGAAGATGGGATGGCAAAACCAACACCAGCTGATGTCCCTGCATGTTAAAGCCAGCAATGAAACCCAATTATATCCTGAGCACTGGAAACGGTTACCATGCACTTACATTCTTTAAATGAGCACCTTCAACCACTTTTCAACCAAGGAAATCAGTCAGTTTAATCAGCAAATGTACAAAGTGAAATGTAATGCACTGAACACTTCTGGAGAATCGAGCTAGCAACACATTGTTTTTGTCTGAATTGGTCATGAGGAGACTAAGTGTACAACACACGCAATATGAAATACTTACCTGTCCTTGTAAATATTGCTGTATTGATCCCAATTAGATTTCCTTTAGAATCCAATAAAGGACCTCCACTGTCATGATCACAGGAAAGTATTTCAGGGAGCACTCAGAAAGTATCATTAGAGAACACGTGACTGCAATCTGAAAATTTCACATCTGTAGATATCTTATCATTTGTATGTTGTTGTAAGTGTTATCCAAAAGGATACAACGCAACACTTACCTATTACCAGGATTGATGGCGGCATCTGTTTGAATTCCACCCCCAATTGTTATCCCAGTTTGACTAGAAATATCTCGGTTCAATCCGCTAATAACCCCAACCGTGAGAGTGTGGTCAAAACCAAATGGATTTCCAATTGCTAGACATTGCTGGCCAACCTTTAGAGAAAAAGATTTCCCCACTTTGATTGGCTTCAGCAGATCTTCTGGCGCTTCTACCTTGAATCATTAACGAAATGAAACCTCAATGAAAAGAAGATGCTATACTAGAAAGTTCATCTGCAAAGTATAAACTAAATCCATCTCCAACATCTGTGTTCCATTGAAAGAAACAAGATACTACATGGCCAGTAATTGTATAACTGATGCTGCTAACATTAAACTTTGCATGAAAAACAGTGTTGAATGATTCCTCTAATGCCATGATTATAAGCTTTAGAAGGCTATGAAAAGAGTATAAATTTCAAAGAAAGAAGGAACTAGAAGGAAATACCTTCAAGACAGCTAGGTCCTTCGCACGGTCAGCACCAACCAATACACCTTCAAAGTTCTTTTGTATCCTTTTGAAAAATCAGAAAGATAACTATGCTAAGAAAATCAGCAGCGTCAATTGAAATCAGAAAATTAGGAATTTACTGCAACTAATGCAGTTTAATTTACCAGCAAATCTAAAGCACTGTAAATCTCACCCTTCTGATGTAAGAATGTTAACTCGTGCAACAACTTGTCCAGGGCTTGCCTTTTTTGACAGGGCATTTCCTACCACTGGAATTATTAACAAAGAAACATCAACTTCAAGAGTTACCATCCCTCTGTAGTCTTTAAACGTAAATGGAGTTACTACCATTTAACTCAAATTGAAAAATGCGTCTCTAGGAACATAATACATTCTATAAGCCTGATTTCTGATAGCTCAATAGTAAAGAAAGGGAAAAGTTCTTAATACAGTAACCACTGCACCAGCACTGGAAAAAAGTAATTTCACATCAAATGTTTTTCTTTCCCGGTTCCATCTACAGCTCTTTACCATGATAATTTGTCAGAATGTGTCCCTGTCCATCCCAGACTACTCCGGATCCATTTCCTTCAGGGATCTGCAAATAAGTATGCACGAATAGTTAGCACTAAAATGTTGTAAGATTAGCAAGCACGGGAAATGTTAAAGTGATGAAACAGCATTTTTCTTTCTAAGGATTAGGAAGAATTTCCATACCTCAACCATACCAGTTGCATTTAGTTGCGGACGCAATGTTACATCAAAAATATTGACAACAGAGTAAGTATTCTTCTCAAAGAGTTGTACGATTCTTTCCTGCAAATTGCACATGTGGTGCCAACCTATGTAAGCTTAATGTCGAGCAACATGAAACTCAGAAATGGACCAAAGATAAGGAAAGCAAATTTAATTGAGAATGAACCTCGGTGGGGAAGAGAGCTCCAGAAGGGAAAACAGAAGGAGTTACTTGTTCCACTGTCACAGATGGATCCCCCAATGCTTGAGCTGTTTCTTCGCAGGTCATCACAATATGAGAAACAGAACACTAAGCATCTCTATAGTATGCAAGAGAAACATCTTTTCATAAATGCAACATTAGTAATGCTTCAGTATAAAACAAAAGAATTAGGCCCATTCTCAATTAGGTCAGAAACCAATAAATTATAAGTATTTAAACCTAAGCACACTATTATAGAGCATAAATTTTCGGATGAGAGCTCAAGCCCGCCATTATCCATTAGCACTACTACACTATCACTCAGTAGCACACTGTAAAGAACCGTGCATAGAAAAGCCTGGAAACAGCTAATAACAGCATTAGATTGGAAAAGAGAACAAACAAGAAGCTGAATTGTGCAGACCTGATAAGTACCTTGTAGGATAATAACCCAGAGACATGATTAGACTGGTGAGTAACATCCTCCTCGTTGCCAGAGGACCATTCTTACAGATTACTTCACACAAATGCTTGGTACCATCCCCAACATTCCTACAAAGTACAACCACCAACCATCACCACAGGTCAGTTACACAACAGCGAGTGAAAAATTAACACAAATGTATGTAAACACTACAGGGAAACTGGAAAGGGAATACTTTAACAACAAACACAATAAGTCTCCAAACAGAGAATGATGGAGAAATGAAAAGCCAAGAGAATGAAATATATATGCAGAGCTAGTCAAAGAAAAGAACCCAGATGGAGGATTACCTGGAAATGGAGATGGGCTGGGGAGAGACGGCGTCGCGGAGGGGATCATCAGAGCATACGCAGACAGAGGAAAGGAGCTGTCTTCGACCCAGGAAGTGGTTTCTTGGGATATTATTAATGTTTCCATGAGGTGCTTTTTGCAGTGACCAACAATTGCAAGCTAGCATTTGCATTTTCCTAATGGTCTAAGGAGAAGAAAACGAAGCAGAAGAAGGGAGTAGTATATACCAAGAAAATCTTCAAAATCAGACTCCAACTTAACTGCAAGTAAGTAGATAAGTGTCGGGTTCAAATTCAGACACTAACTTATGCACTGGTAGCCAGTTCTTGTGTTTCGCTTTCTGGGAGAGATATCCTGGTCTCATTTGTAGTTTGAATTACAGGAATACCCTCGTACTTGTGTTGTTGACGTATAGTCATTGTTATGTGGGCTCGATGATGGGCTGTTTTACACAGTACATCAGTACAATGCCTGCTTATTTTGGGCTAATCTGTACAAAACAACTCATGGGCCTTTGAGCAATTAAGTAAAAGTATTTCTCTTATAACACGTCTTTTTTTTTTGTCAGAATATAGATATTTCATTCCATTAGTAACCAAAATAACAAAGTACCAAACAGCGTAACAATAATGATAACATATAGCATATGACAACTAAAATGCTAATCTTCAACCAAATTCAGATCATAAGTAGAGGACATCCACATTCGGCTCATTGTTCGACATTGCTTGGTGGAAAATTTAGAAGGTCTTGAACTAGCTGATGCCAATTGAGCCTTCAGAGTGTTCACACACTCGGTATAGCAAACAGAGCCAGGCATCGTGTCTTTGAACTGAGTCGATTTGGATCTCTTCCCAAAATTATACCATAACCAGCTCGGGAGCAACATCTCAACCGTAACTGTGTATGCACTTCGGTCCTCAATGTCACCACCAGAGGTGTTTCCCCATGCTTCCCAAAGAAGCCAAAAGACTGCTGGACCTGAAAGTGTCAAAAGTATATCCAAAACAATATATAACCAACTCACTTTACCGCGACAAAATAATGGAAAAAGGAGTATGACCAAACCCCCTTTTCCCACAAACCAAAATCTTCATTTGGCAGGGGTATGTGCTCTAGCCTGAGAGCCAGAGACATCTTTCCCCTCTACAGCCATTTCCTCCTCGCTCATTAGCCCCTCCGCCCACCTCCTCATGTCTTTCCTCCAT
The DNA here is from genome assembly GCA_028386065.3 of Turnera subulata. Lineage (NCBI taxonomy): Eukaryota > Viridiplantae > Streptophyta > Magnoliopsida > Malpighiales > Passifloraceae > Turnera > Turnera subulata. The sequence continues at coordinate 152,204 of JAKUCV010007321.1, forward strand.
TTCAGATCCTCCGCCGAAATCTGGTAAACTTTTTGCATCTTCCTTGCTAGTTTCTTCTAGCTCTCCTTCTTGGCAGAGGAGCTAGCCGGGGAATTGTGATCAATCTCGCCTGCTAGCTCTGCCACCGAGTTCACCCAACCTTGGTAGATTTCTCTGACTATTGCTTGACCCTCATTAGTACCCAAAATACACTCCGCTTTACGCTTCTTCCTGGCATTTACAACAGCCTCATCCTGTCCTATTACCTCTGCCCCTACAATACCTACCGTGCCCCTTGGTGTTTCATGTATGCCAGTTGCTGGAGTTTGGCTATCTTCAGTGGGCAAATTATGATTAGGGGATAGTGGATTCCCACCACCACATGTCTCTTACTCAGCCTGGTTCGAGCCTTCTTCCGGTGTCCCCTTCTTGAAAAACTCTAGCATCCTACCAACATACTCAGTTGCCCTCATCCACGGACCAATAGTTGAAGATGGAATCCATTTCCTTCCCTTCATCAGGCCGCTTTGGCTTTTTGCACCAGCGCACAGAGTGAGTAATCCTTCCGCATCTAATACAAAATTTCCCCAAACGTTCATACTTGATTTTGACCCAATGCTTCTTGTTAGATTGGTCATATACGTGAATCCCCGGAATGAGTGGATTCTCCGGTAAGAACTCGACATTAGCTCTAACAAAACCTTGCCAACCTTTGAAATTCTTTATCTTGTCGTCAAGAGTGAAATTAGTAGGAATTCTAGTTTCATCAAGGAAGCTAAGCAGCAGTTCATGCAATTGAATCCATATAGTATCCTACATGGATTTGACTTAAAGAGAGATGGGGAAGCCATTTGTGAAAATTCAAGTGGGCATTCGACATAAGCCATGGAGTACCCTTCAGAATCCTTGGACAATCAGTTTCAAATTCAAAGCCACTTAGGAACAAATTGTTACCTCTGTCAGTGACTTTAAAGTCACCAGAGATGCTCCAAACCTTAGCGAGGTTGGCCTTGACGGCTCTAGACGAGAATCTACGTTGGGCGTAGACTTTGCCCACCAGGCAGGTGCGGCTAATCATGTTTCCCAACGTCTCTTCCATTATCTCCTCCGCGGCTCCGGGAGCACTAGCATCAAACCTGACTATGAAATCCTCTTCCCTGAGGACGACCTCCGGGCGAGATGAAGAAGCCATAGTTTCAACTAGGGATACAATATTACACTAAGGGTGCCTTTGGAATGGGGGTCTGGGACAGGCGTGAGGGGACAAGGGACAAGGGGTGGATGTTTGGTTCGAGGGACACACTGTTGACGAAGGACGCGCGTCCTCACGGTTTGGGACGAAATTGTTTTTTCTCGTCCTCTCGAAACACACGGGACAGAACACAGTCCCATGGACAGCACTGTTTCTGTTCCTGCTTTGCCCTTGCTCATTTTCGTTAATGCCCAAAAAGACCACGGTGTATAAAAACAGAAAAAACCCTATTTCGCAACCCATTCCAGGTACGCTCCCTTTATCTCTTCTCTCACTCGTCTCTTCTCTTCTCTCTCGCCTCTCTTCTGTTCTTCGCCTCTGCCTCTCCATTCTCTCTCGATTGTGGCTCTCCCTCGACTCATCTCTTCTACCTTACAACATCTTCTCTTCCACATCTTCTCTTCTCGTCTCTGTCCCGTGTTTGCAACCTGTGTGTGTTGTGGTTCTGTCTTGTCTGCTGTTGATGGTTGGGTGTTGTGTTTATGGTTTTGGATTGTGTCTCTGTATCTACCACGATGTATTTTGTGTTTGTAATCCATTCTGCATGACGATTTCGCGGTGTTAGATGCCGATCCCCAATTTCTGTTATGAACCCTAACTTGTGTAAATGCTTTGTCTACCTATGTGATTGGCACCTATGCTTGCAATTGATTATGGTAATAGTTGTTTGGTGCTTCAATTAACCCTGATGGTCCCTGATTTGTACGATTCCCTAATTTTTTGGGAAACCCTAAATTGAATGGTAATAGCTGTTTGGTGCTTCAATTAACCCTGACGCTCCCTGATTTGTATGAATCCCTAAATTTTTTAGAAACCCTAATTTGGAATTATGTAATTGGCTCCGTCAACCTCATTCTTTAGATGTTTCACTGTGATAGTTGTTTGATGCGTCAATTAACTATGTTGCTCTTTGATTTTCTAGATCCCCAAATATTTCTAAAACGCTATTTCTTAAATACCGAATTCCGCTATATGTATGTCCATAAATGTGCAAGTGTTGCTCTGCTACATAGTGTAATTGGCATGTATACTCTCTATTTTAGCATGTATCCTCTTTGATTTGGCTTCAATCCTCTCTGTTTTGGCATGTATCCTCTTGAACCATCATGTACACTCTTGAATTGTCCTTGATGCTTTGCTGTGTGTTTAATGGATATTCGGTATATGGGCTGGAAACTCATACCTAGCTAATCCCCACCTGGTTGGGTAGGCTGACCTTGTGCACAATGCCACGTACCAAATGTCCACTATACTTTGAGCTTCGGCTAAAATTCTGCTCTTTGTGTAAACAGTTTGTGGTTGCTGAGGCTGGAAAGTTCGGGAAATTTCAAATCAACCGGCTAAGGGTTTATCGGGAAGCTCAACAAGGTATGTTCCTATATTATGTTTCCTATTTTCACAAGATGTCTGTGTGTGTGACTGTATTGTTGGAGTGAATATGTTGTGGTGAATTGCGTTTGCTGTTAGCATGGTTCACAATGTGCATGTTGTAATTCTTTTCTTTCCGTGTTGGTTGCTTTTTATAGACCGACTAATGGACCGCCGAGAACGTGCTAAACTTGCTGCTGTGATGTGTGTCATATGGGAGATGAACCTTCAAATTTTGTTGAGTTGTGCTGCATTTGTGGTCGCATATATGCATACTGTAGGTGAGAGAAATGAGAATAGGAGAGCCTTGGGATATAGAACTTTTTCTAGGTATGAAAGTAGGAGGAAAGTCATAGAGGACATGTGTAAGGGGTCGGATGGAGATACAATTACAAACCTTAGGATGGACATGAATGCATTTGCTGGATTATGTGAGTTACTTAGGGTTAAAGGAGGTCTTAAGTCAAGGGGTGAAGTACGAATAGAGGAGCAGGTAGTGCTTTTCACACATATCCTAGCACACCACGAGAAGAATATGGTACTCCAGACTAGGTTTAAGAGGTCTGGTGAGACCATCAGTAGGCATTTCCATGCAGTGTTGAAGGCATTGATTCGGGTTCAGAAAGAGCTGTTTGTTAAACCTGAACCTGTGACTGCTGCTTGCACTGACAGTAGATGGAAATGGTTTAAGGGTTGTTTAGGAGCACTAGATGGTTGCTACATAGATGTCACAGTTCCTGATGCTGTTAAGTCTAGGTATCGAAGCAGGAAAGGTCACATAGCCACCAATGTGTTAGGAATTTGTAATAAAGACATGAATTTCATTTACGTCTTCCTTGGATGGGAAGGGCCTGCTACTGATGCAAGGGTGTTGCGTGATGTGGTTGGGAGGCCGGGTGGATTGCAAGTTCCCTGGGGTAGGTTCATATTAAGTAATACATTTATATCTTTATAACTATCCTAATTGACTTCATAATTAATAGGCCAAATACATGGTTTTTTAGGTAATTATTATCTGGCTGATGCTGGATATACCCACGGTCCTGGGTTTTGTGCTCCATATAGAGGTGTGAGGTACCACCTGAAAGAGTGGGCCACTTCTGGCCCAAGAATGCCAAGAAACCGCGAGGAATTTTTCAACATGAAGCATGCAATGGCAAGGAATGTCATTGAACGTACTTTTGGGTTATTAAAGAAAAGATGGGCAATTCTTAGGAGTCCTTCTTTTTACTCAATTAGAACCCAGGGTAGGATAATCATGGCATGTTGCTTGTTGCATAATTTTATTAGAGCTAACATGTCCGTTGATCCGGAGGAAGCCTCAATTAATGAGACTACGAACACCGATGGAGATGATTCGGAAGAGGCACTTGAGTACATTCAGAGTGTTCAGACAAGTGATGAGTGGACTGCTTGGCGTGACGACTTAGCACAAGAAATGTATGATGATTGGAGGAACACTGCATGATATTACTTCGTCTTTAAAACAATTTTCCTTCTTATTTCATGTGTATTGAATATTTATGTGGTGAACAATAATTGCAGTTTCTCCATGAGTGTATTCTGAATTTGCATTGATTGTTGCTGGACAGCCAAATGCGCTGCATTCTGAGATTGTTGTATGACATAAAAATTTCTTCCATAAATGTCATTGACTATTTGTTCATGTGGTAGTGTAGTGTGATCTGTTATGTGGTTGTTGGTTCACTGTGTTGGTTGTATGATCTTATTGTTGGTTTTGAGTTAAGCATGGGAGATAGGAGGGTCTGGACTGATCCAGAAGTCGATGCCTTAGTCGATATTCTGGAAGAATTGGTGGTTGAGGGTCACCAGGTTGATGCTGGATCATTTCGACCGGGGACAATTACTCAGATTGTGGCTCGGATGAAGGCCAAGTTCCCCAACTGCGGCCTTAACGCCAACCATGTGAGGAATAAAATGAAACGGTTGAAGGCCAAGTATTTTGCCGCACAGGAGATGGCAAATACTAGTGGCTTTGGATGGAATTCAGAGAAGTGCTGTGTTGAGGTGGATGCTCAGGACATCCTTGATGCATACATCGCGGTAAGTTCAAACCTCTACCCTTACTGTGGTAAATTAACCTATCTTCTTTGCAATCTAAGCACAATTTTCTATTTTTACCTGTTAATTATTTTATCTATGTTTCTCTGATTTGTGATTACTTATTTTTTGCAATATGTGCACACCTTGCAGAAGTACCCTTCCAGAGAGTATGTGTGCGGCCGACCATTTCCTCATTTTCCCAAGCTGCAGCGCATATTTGGCCGTGACAGGGCGATTGGAGACCATGCTGAAACTCCTGATGAAGCAATCAGGAACATGGAGGAGGAGGAGGTTGGCGACACCGCAGCTGTCACCAACAATGCGCAAACTCCAACCATGCCTGGAACAAGTACAGCTGCTCTTGGCGGAGGTGCCGCCTCCTCTTCTGTTGCACCTGATGGGAGTATGGCATCCGGCTCATGTGGAAGCAGGAAAAGGAAGGGCGGACCTGGTGCTAATGAGGCGTTGTGGGCATTGACTGACGCTGTTATGCGTGGTTTCGAGACTCAAGGTGTGCACATGAGTAACATTGCTGCTGCAATCAGGGGGAAGGATTCGCCACATGCTTTGGGCGACGAGCTGAGAAAAATGGGGATCGGGGCCTCTGATGTCGTGAAGGTGGTGATGGCTATGGGTCGACAGCCTGAAGTTGCAGCGTATTTCTGGGAGCTGGATGCAGAACAGAAGGTTGAGTTTGTCGCATGCCTTCTAGGGAAGTAATTTGGGTTGCCAATGAGTAGGTGCTGCTGTTTTTGGTGCAGTGAACATTAGTATATATCACAGTAGCCTACTAACTTATTAGGAGATTAGGAATTAACCCTTCTAGTGAGTCATGGCTTCATGCATTTTGTAGGTATTACTTATAATGTGATGTTAATCACATGTGTCACCCTCTATGGTGAATGACAGTCGCAGGAACGTATGGCATTTGCTTGCATTTAGTTTTCAAGTAGTAATCAGTTGGATGTTTGCGTGATGAATGGTTGTTGCTTGCATTTTGGTTGCCTAGTTTGGTGACCCTTCATTCTGAATGCCATTGGTTTGTGTTGCTTCTATGTGCATTCTGGTTTTGGATATGTTTTCCTATGGGCATCATTTGGTATGGTTTTATTTGTAGGTGTGAACTATGGGCAAGTATAAGTATTATGTAGTGTATAACGGGAGACGCAATGGTGTGTATGACAATTGGGATGATGTTAAGTTGCAAGTCGATTCATTCCCGCATGCTAGGTTCAAGGGTTTTAAAACATTACAAGAAGCACAGGTTGCATATGTGCTAAGTGAGCAAAGATGGGTGCATGATAATGCTCATATTTTCGAGGACACTCCGGCAGCCCCGAGTGCGAATAATTTTGCACCTTCAAACATACCAGTGCAGAAGGACAAGGGCAATTTCGAGGACTTGAGAGTTGCATTGCAGGGTAATGTCAAGTATGCAGACTTGGTGAAAATCGGAATTGGGTTTATTTTAGCATTATTAGTCATGGTCATTGTCAAATACTTGTAATGGGTAATTCAACGTATTACAAGTAGGTTGTCGGATACTTGTCTTAACTATGAAATGTATCAATCCGACCTTCAAAACTTATATTACGAAAGATCTCCATCGCTATTATTCTTGTTCTTGTGCCTATCATTTGCCAAACGTACACTAACAGGGTAATCTATGAAGGATGTCTTAGCCTATCAAATACACTTGTGTATAACATAGTATACAAATTAAGTGAAATCAAAGTCCATTAAATATAGTTGAACTCTCAATGAATGGAGTAATAGAATTGAACAAATATATGAAGGCAATTGTATCATGGACGTTATACCATCTAATTTTAATGTCGTCCAATTGCATCACATAGTCAATGCTCAATCATTTTTTCGATTACTTACCCATTTAATTTATTTCTATATAAATTGCAAACTCAAAAAAAATTCAAGATCAGTCATAAATATGTGTTTGAAATGTGAAAATTTTTTTATTAACTAAACATTACCAAATATTCCAAATGTTGTTGTGAATAAAATGGATATAGTATCTCTAAATTATATTCATTCATTCAGCCTTAAAAATCAAAATATTCCACACTTAACCACTCTTTCCAGCACCAAGGGCAATATTGACATTACTGCATTTAGTCTCGAGCTCTGTACAGCTAACCAAACATAATTCAGCACAACAGTCCCATTTAATGTCCACCATACCAAACGCTACATTGGACAGTACAATTGTCCAGTCTAGTCCCGTCCAGTCCAGTCCAGTCCAGTATCGTCCAGTCCCGTCCAGCGTACCAAAGGCACCCTAATATTACTGTGGGTGGACTTGATTTAAATTGAAACAGACAGAGCGAGTGTAGAGAAAGGCAGACTAGGGTTCACTGTTCATGATGAAGTAGGTGGGAATTATGTGTCGTAAACGGGATGATAGAGGCTAGAGTAATGGAGATCTAGAAATTGTCTATGTTTAAAGTGAATGGGGATGTTTCATTCAGGTTGGTGTAGAACGGAAGTGTAGATTCAAGGAAATGTTACTGGAAAGAGTTGAAACTAAAACAGACCGATTGCGATTTGGAGTTTTGAGAGACACTCACGCGCTCACGCACCATCTCTTGAACTTAGGTTTGAGGCTTTATTCCTCTCATAAACACGTCTACTTCGTAGAAAGGAAAGAATATTGATTGGACTTTAATTTTGTGGGATCGACAATGGATCCAAACGTCTGTGTTTTTTTTCTCTCTTCTTCTGCATCCACGGTCATATAGCAAGAAAAATTCAATGCAGTCCTTTTAAATTCAAAGAAACTGTATTTCAAAACTCTAATTTTCCAGGTGTGTGAATAATATATATTGTGAATAATATATATTGAAATGATAATCGTGTGATCAAATGATATTGGTCACACCTTGCATAGGTAACATGTCAGGCAAAGATTACTCCGTTGGTCGCCTGGATACTCTTCTAATATAAAAAAAAAATCATGTGATCAAATGATCATTGCTCCTATAATATTTAGAAACTCAATTTTTGGGGAGGGAAAAAAGGCTAATAGAGGTGAAGTAACCCAATCGTCAACAAGCTGGCCTAAGTTACCAACCAAATAGTAATAAATAAGAAACAAAACAACTTGAAAATCACCCTATCTCATTTATGTAAACTCTAATGATGACATGAATAGTATGAGAAGGAGCTGGATGAGGCCATTAATATAAACATTCTATGTGATATATGTTACGAGTAAATTATGATATGTAATTAAGACATGTTTGTCTTAATAGGCTGCCTCTTCTATTAAACAAAACTGAGATGATTTTCTTTCAGGGTTGCGTGTCGACTGCAAATCCATTTTATAATTTATTTTTCGCCTCCTATTCCTATGATTGATATAACTAAGCAAGTAACTTTCTTTAAAATAAAATATGTTATTGCATCCTTAAAACTAAGTCCCTAAATTAAACCCAATATTTTTGGAATTTCTTTTGTTATGTCATTCTTCAACAAAATTCATACGTGCTAATTGTCTCCCATATCTCGACAAACCAATCCTTCGACCTTTGATGCACATGATCAATAATAATGGGAACCTAATTCCTTGTGGGGCATTAATCAAACTAAACCACTCAAATACCATATTTAAAAGGAAATAACTATGAATTATAGTAAACTTAATTTTTGTTTTTGTGTCATTTTTACTCTTCTATTTTATAAATTTGCACCTTTTGTTGATTTTCAATTATAGGTTTAAATAGTATTTTGTTTAAGATTCAGCATGACATCATTAGGGCGAATTATTTAACCCACAAAAGAAGGGAGAAAAGGAATTTCGAAAGAATTGCCAACTTTGATTGATGCATACCAGTATTTATTTGCTCGTGATGGCTACACATGGTGGCAGGTAGTGCTAAATAACTTGCACTTTGAATAGTAACTTAGCTCCACGCTTGATACGCCCATCTTTCTTTTTTGAGTAGAAGAAATGGTAACAGATTCCTCACACAATGTAACAATATGCAATTTTATGAATCAAATAAAAATTAGAGATAGAAAATAGAAAACAGTTAGCACCGGTAGAATTAGATCTCTAAGTTCAAAACAATATTGTTGAGCTCATGGATGTAGAGTACGAAGTGTTGATTGGGCTTGTGATCCATACATTAAGAATTTTAAAATTCTAAGTGATGTTTATCTATACGTGCATAAGCTTATGCAAAAATTAGTATTGATTTCCTTTACTAATTAATATGTGTAGTGATAAGGTGTGGGGGGAAAGTAGTATATGAAAAAATATTACATATATGTTTGATCCTCCTATATTGTAGTAATAAGAATAGAACTTCTATACTAGTTACGATTAATTATGTACTATATTCTTCTTAAATGATTAATTTATTCCTCCTGTTTAAATAAAGATTGATTAATGTAGTAGACCAATGGCATATATTAGCAATTTTGGTGAGTCTCACATGCTAAAAGAAGGAATTGCCAAATGAACTCTCCCCCCAAAATCCTATAATCAATGCGTGCCTTTTAGTGTTGTGTATAACTCTCATACATACAAACGGATGCAAGATTTTCACTTCGGATGTAGATTGCTGTCACCTTTTCGAGACATCAATATGGATGCGTATGCATATGAAATATTTTAGCACCAATTAACGGATGCTCGTGTACATATTCATAGAATGATTACGTATAAGACACATTAGCGACAAATTTTCAATACATTGTTAATGTTAGATATCAATTCCATGATGATATATTTACCCAAAAAAATTCCATGATGATATGGATCTAATTCTTTAAGACGAATTACTATTATTATTGACCCTTGTATTGACAACATGTCTTTTTTTTTTTTTCCCCCTTTCTCTTCTCTTTACCAATCTAAGCCAAGCTATGAGTAGGGAGGGTAAACTTCTCGACCAAGAAAAGGAAAAAAAAAAATAAAAAATTAGAGGGTAATCAGTTAACTTCTTGTGCTCACGAAAGCTCCACGGAGTTGTACATATATAAAAAGCGGTTTTCGTTGATTTTTCTTACAATTAGGCCCCAAATAATTTGAAATTGACAACACATATTTAAAATGATATATACATGTGGTTCGTCGACGCATCAACAAATAGAAAATTCTGTACATTTCAATAGAGACATCAGATATTTGTCATGCATTGCTTAGAACAGTAAGCTTTATAGTAAAAGATTATAGATATGGAGAATCAACGGGAGGAAAATGAGCAATTGCAGAGAAAAATTCTTGAAGAAATATGAACATGTTGCTAGGTATGGTGGCTCCTTTTCAACAATTTGATGATAGGGGATTAAGATGAAGCATGAGCGTGATTGTGATAATGAAATATATTGCTATTATAACTGCTCAATGTATTTTAAATTAGAAGACCTTTTGGATTGCAGCGAAAGAATAAAGAGGAAGAAAGGGTGGAGAAGTTTTTTGATGGGCTCGCCTTAATTAAACTACAAAGACTATTAACACTTTTTACATCCTACTGGGGACATGGGAGATCAGGGAATGTTTAGCCAGTTTAAGATTCACATTTGGTGAATTATTATTCCAATGAATTTGGATTTCCTATTTGTCCGTTTGAGTTTTGACAATGTCAAATTCGCTTGGGTTTTCCATTTGGCTTACATGGTTTTCCATATTTTCCCTTTTTCTTTTAACATTTTCGTGTAAAGCTATCACTCAGTTTTTCTTTTCTTTTATCAATTTTGTTCATGATGTATTAATTAATATTGCATCAGTGGCCAAATCTCTCATTGCAATGGTAGTTGAGCTGCTCAATACATTTAGTTTGGTGAACGGTCCCACTTTATCCCTAGGATGAATTTTAGCGGCTATGTTCCCACAAGCCTCTAGATCAATCACAAAACCAGTTGATTTCTAGTTTACAGGTGGGTTCATTTATAGTTTATCAGTATTTTGAAAACTAGAAGGTAATTAATATTACCTGTTGAATCTCTAATCCAAATCCTACCCTTATTACATGCATCTCTACTTGTGTTATAAGGGTTTTAAAAAAAATAATTTGAAGTTCTGTTTTTTGTGTAGTTAAATTGTTAATCGACTCACAAGAATCTTACCCTCACCACCTGAGTAATGAGGTTTGCAGTCGAGCCTCCTTAGTTGATGATGCTAATTTCATAATCTTAACATCCTGCCTGCACTTTAGTCCCAAAAACTTTTTACTTATGATCAATATTCCCTAATTCAATTAAATTAAAGAGATTCCCCAAAACAATTTTATGACTTTGTAAATTGATATCCTGATGAGGCATTTGAGCAAAGGAAATGGTTTAAAATTCCTCAAACAATATCATAATATGAAAATTTTATGGCCTGAAGAGTGAAGAATATTTTGGTACCGTAGAAAGAAGCTGCTTCTCTTACTAAAAAACAAAACAAGGGGGCTGATTTTTTTTTTATTTTGTTTTTTGTGTAGCATAGCCAGATGTCCTTCCACATGCCAGATGTTCAATCCTTAATCCGATTATTTCTTAATTAGGTAAAAGTGGCCCCACTTTTCTTATTGTTGGACTAGCTAATTATATACATCTTTCCTATATTTGGGTTCTGCGCTAGTCATCAGTTCCCAGAATGGCAACTGTGATGTGTCATGTGTTCAAAGACAAACAGATTGCTCTGATAAGAATGGTACAGAAAATTTAGTAAGTCCCTTTTTTTGATCCAACGATACCAAAATTGATAATCTTCTTATCTTCTCTTCCGGGAGAATTTTGCAGAGAATCTCACCGATAGAATTGAATAGAAATTTGTGTTTGTTGGAATTTGGTCCAGTGAGCCTCCTTCCATGTAGTTCACAACAAACAATTCCAGCAAACTAATATTAAAAGAGGAGTGGGGGCAAAGATAAAATACTCTTGCATTGGAAAACTGGTTTGTCATTATGTGTTTGATTTTTCTTAAGATTAAAAGATTTGCATGAAGATAAATAGGAGAAGCTTCTATCAGAATTGAACCTGTGAGAAGTGTGAAAACAAAGTTATCAAATACTGCTAACTTTGTAGTCTCTTGAGATCCTTGAATTGGATTTAAAGAACCCAAATATGGCTCAAGAGTCCAAAACATAGAGCTGCATACTATTCTTTTGACTCAGGTCTCCTCCTTGGTAGCTGTTTTTAAGAGAGAGCTTAGCATAATAGCATATCAACAAGTTCTAAACCAAGTCATCTTGATCTTCGCATAAACACACTCTCCATGGCTTACCCCCCCTAAAAGGGCGGCCTAAGCTTCGCAGGCAGACCCCTGAACAGGAAGCATATCCTTGGCTTTGGTGTTAGTGAACCGTACTGTGTACTTATTCTCCTCAAGAACTGCTTCACAACTTGACCGTTCCACTATTATTGAATTAATAGTTCTTGAGGTTATCTTTGATGGGTTTGGTTTAGTTTCCCCAACTGCTGCTTCTTCTACAGTAATCCTTCTTGTTCAGTTTCAACTTTCGAGATATTCCAGACTTTATAGAACCTACTACTCCTGAGCCCTGATACACCAGTACATATAGGTTGTGTGGTGCTTCCTTCTTCAGTTCTTTAACCCTCTCTAGATTCAAGGTTAAGAAGAAAAACATGGAAGAGAAGAATGATGTTGATAAGATAGATGATGTTATGTTGCCTGGCTTTCGGTTCCATCCAACCGATGAGGAGCTTGTTGGGTTCTACCTCAAAAGAAAGATACAGCAGCGATCTTTGCCTATTGAGCTCATTAAGCAAGTGGACATATATAAATATGATCCCTGGGATCTTCCAAGTAAGTTGTTTAACCTTGTTGCAAGAATTAGTTAATGCTTTCTCTTCATCTTCTGGTTTCCGGTTTCCAGGTCAAGTTAGTGTAAAAAAGAATTGGAGTTCCCCTTCTTTTCTTTGCGTTGGTTTTGCCAACAGGAGAAATTCCTTCGCAATTTCCTTCTGAAAGGAACTCTGTCCTTTTCAAGTCACAGTTAAAGTTGTCAATTTTAAAAGCTCCTCCGTATCTGGTGGCATATTCTTCTGTCAGTAACCAGGAAACATACAAACTTTTCAACTTCATTACTGTTTTCAATTTTATATAGGATTTATTAAAAAGTTATGCTCTTATTCTAAGTTTTCTCTCCTACGTCCTTCTGATCAGTAGTTTTTGTTCGACAACTACTAGTTCATGTCGTTCATCTCTGTTACACAAATTTTACAACTAATTTCTCCTTTTCTCTAATTTTTCAACATGAAGAGCTGGCAACTACAGGGGAGAAAGAATGGTATTTCTACTGTCCAAGGGACAGGAAGTACAGGAACAGTGCAAGGCCAAATAGAGTAACAGGAGCTGGGTTCTGGAAAGCCACAGGGACGGACCGCCCTATTTACTCCTCAGATGGAACCAAGTGCATAGGTTTAAAGAAGTCCCTTGTGTTCTACAGAGGCAGAGCTGCCAAAGGAATCAAGACCGACTGGATGATGCACGAGTTTCGGCTACCTTCTATTGGAGAACCATCCCCTTCTCCCCCAAAAAAGTTTCTGGACAAAAGCCTTCCCGCTAATGTAAGAACTTCAGGCCTCATTGCTTCATTTAAGTTGTATATATTTCCATCTTAGTTCAACATCCATATGTCCTGAATTAATGTTTACACTGGACTCTCAGGATGCTTGGGCTATCTGCAGGATATTCAAAAAGACCAACTCCATGGCACAAAGAGCTCTATCTCATTCCTGGTTCCCTCCATTCCCAGATAGTACTTCAGTATCTGATATGTTCTCCCAAGGTCCCAACTGCAGTCAGTTCAGTTCAGAGAACGTTTCCTGCACAACTGAAATCGGATCAGCAGGTTTCCAAATATGCTCAAACAATGATATTCCTGCTTTGGACATACCCTCTTACAAACCTCTTCATCCTACAACAGTCTACAAGCCATTCCTGTGTCCTTCTGTGTCAAATGAGGACCTACACAACAACAACTTCATGTTTTCAACAGGAGATATGTCAGGTCCCACCAAATGCAGAACAGATGATGTCCCTCCCATGCTTGTTCAGGGTTCCTTAATCTGCGATGCTAGTAAAACCACAGGTTTTGAAGGGCAAGAACAGCAGCACTTCAATGGATACTCCATCAATTTGTCCTCCTCCCAAGAGATACAAGGCACCATGAGCACAAGGGAAGATGAGGAGGCAAACCTGAGAAAGAACCCAAGTCATGCTCCTGATCATAGTAGCCAGTGGGGGACTATCCGGTCCATTGGATTCCCCTTCAGCTTCCCTTCAACACTTCCTGACGCATGGAAGCCAAATCTGCCATGGGATTCACCTTCCTGTCCAAGCGAGATCTCCACCACTTACTCAACCACAAGCAAATGCTACACCTAAATCCTATTCACATACAGGGGAGTGGGATTTACGTATAGCATTTAAATTGTTTCTTTAAGAATATATCCGAATATATATATACTTGTTCGGGTTGTCTCGGCTAGCCCGAGATACATATGTATCCTGTTTGCTACGCTACTACTGTACAGTGCTCATATATTTTCAACACCACAACGTACATATTACTCATTCATTAATTTCTCTGCTGATTTTGTGTAAGATATGTATGATGTTTCCTATGTTTTTGTACAACTTTGATATATTCCAATCTCTCCAATGGGATTGATATATATGGGTTGTTTAACTTTTTTTTTTTGTGTTGGATATGGGTTGTTAACATAGGATATCCAAGTGTTAATAGCATTAAACAGTATAGGGAATATGAAAGAATTAAGCACAGCACCACGCATCATATATCTTTATTGCATATACGTCTCCAAGGAAGTAATTCATTTGAAGTGTTTAAGTTCCATCCACGGAAACTAGACTTCAGATGATGATGATACACTTATGTTAACTGTCAAGCAATCTATATGTTGCTTGCCAATGATGTTCGGTTTTCCTTTTTCCTTGAGAAATTGCACACATAGCCCATTTCTAGTTATGGACGGTCAGAACTTGACTCTAAGCAATTTCGGGGGAGAATCATTTAAAAATTTTAGTGTAGGATTAGTTTCAAACCGAATTATTTTATATTTATGTAATAAAATGCGAGAATTCTGAACAACAACGTCAAGATGGCCGAGTTGGTCTAAGGCGCCAGTTTCAGGTACTGGTCCGAAAGGGCATGGGTTCGAATCCCATTCTTGACAGTATTATTTTATTTCTCACATAGTAATTACTCTTACGGTCTTACAACAGTTTTTCACTGAAATTTTCGTTTTGGACATTCTCATATTACCACAATTATTCACAGCTTCATGGTCATTTAAATCCAATTGACGCAATTTTGCCATTTCTTGCATTGCTCGGAGCACACTAACATTCGATAGTGCATGTGCAGATTCTTTAGCCTTTCAATTTATTTTGGGACAAACTACCATATTAAAACTACCAATTCAGGTTTTTGTAAACAGTGACGCACATCGCTCATCTCCGATACTCCTAAAGTGTTGATTTTTGGCCATGTTTATGAATGTACAATACCCTCTTAAAGTCGACTGCTGAAGTTATTTTGTTTGCCAACGAGTTATGACTTACGAGAGATGATGGGATAACTTCACCCACCAAACTGCAGCCTATTTTGTTATTACTTGCAGCCACGCACAACACGCTTGTATTGGGAAAGACAGGGCGTCCTAGATGTAGAATCTTGTGTTGGCGTAAAAAATGACATAACTAGTCAATAATCAACCATGGAGCAACAGCACCCCAAAAAAAGTTCCACATGAAACCGTGTAGGCAGTCAATGAGGCAGGCATGGATAAAGGCAAGCAATAACGAGCAAAATAATTGAATGCAGTAGAAGCAAATGCATACTTGTAACAAATTAACATAAAGCATAAAACAAGTAGCAGGCAGTGATTTCTCATAGAATTAAAGAAAGATTAACAAGGTAATCATCCAACGACCTAAACTTCAAATTCCTCAACTTGGTTCACAAATCATAGTCAATAATCACACCAAAATTTCCCTTAAGCATTTTTTTAACTGACAACTCCACTTAGATAGTCCATCATCTAGCTCTTCAGAGATTGCTTTTCCTTGGTCTTCTGGATCTTCAGCACCTTCTTCACAATCTTTTGCTCCTCTACCAAGAAGGCTCTGATGATCCTACAAACACATAAGGAAAACAACTTTAAAAACAAGCTCTAACAAGCATTGAGATACCAAGGAACAAGGCCTAAGATTAGCAGCTGAAGGTGGTTTACCTCTCCCTGACAGCACCACCTGACAATACACCACCATAGGCCCGATTGACAGTCCTGCGGTTCCTTGGCAATCTAGACCTCTTGTATTCAGCGGGTCTAAGGTGAGGAATCTGCCAACAAGAAAAGTTAAGATATCAAATGAGTGTAAGTTTTCCAAAGCACATAGCGAGGCTAAAAGGTTTAGCCAACATCCATTGACTGTTCACATAGTAACAAGAAAGTCATTACACAAACAATGAAACAAAAATGAACTAAACAATGTCCGAGAGCAAGGTAAATGAGAGAGATGGGAATGCATAAAAATGAAAGAAAAAAAAAAATCATAGCCAAAATTAGCATATGATAGTTCACAGAAAAGGACAATAACATCACATAACAAATAAAATTTGAACCACATTAGCAATTGGGAGAAGCAGGAGCAAGAGACATTGGTTTTGCCCAACATCAAACCAATCATGCCACTTACAAGGTAGAACATCAAAGCAGCCCATTGCACGCATAAGCAGGCATGAGTTGCAAGCACAAATCCGGACGGAGCTAAGCAAACTGTTACAGTATAGCATAAAATCCTTTTTACAAATACTAGTAAGCTCACTACTCACCATACAAAAAAAAAAGGGGTTTCAACCCAAAATTGCCCGTGCTTACCCGTATACAACCCTATACTTATCTCCTAGGGCAGATCTAAACCCACAAAGAGCCACAACAAGGGCAGTCCAAACAGACTCCAATAATATTCCGACAAACAGACGCTTTATACAGGCAATCGAAGCTAAGCTAGTTCACACCCGTTCATAAATTCATCCCAAATCAGTAATCGAAAACAAGACTAATTACCGAATTCACCATACCGTCCCATACGATCCACATTAATCCAAGCAACATAAAAACTCAAAAAAAAAAAACACCAACACATCAAGCACAGATTCGACAGAGCTCATCTAACATCAACAGATCAAAACATATAAGAGCATACATACCCCCTGAATCCTCTTGCCAGTGACGGGACACTTGGGACCGCTTGCTCTCTTCTTGGTGGTCTGGTACACCAATTTCCCACCTATACATCACAGCCACAGAAAACCCATTAACCCCCAAGTCTCCACTTACCATAATATAAAAAACCCATAAATCAAACACACGAAAAAAGAAGAAGAAGCAAAACACAGGGAAGGAGGGGATTGGGTTGGCCGTACCGGGGGTCTTGACGACGCGGTGCTGGTTGGATTTGGTGGCGTAGCTGTGCCGTTTGCGGTAAGTGAGTCGTTGAACCATTTTTGCTGCTCAGTCTCTCTCTGTGTAGTAGGCGCAGGCGAGACAAACAAAAGTGAGAGGCAGAGACCAAAGGGTTTGGTGTTAGATACTAGGTTTATATTTAGGGTTGCTGGGTTATGTGGCGCCCTAGATCTGACGGCTGTTGTTGTGGATTGTAGAGATGGAGGGTTAGGATTTAATTGGCTTGTTTTGTAAATTATTGACAACTTTTGTTATTTGCAAAACGAACCATAGAGTTCGCTTTAATTAATAACCGTGCTGCCTGCCACCGTGTCATACGGTCCATGGAAAGGAAAATATATAGTCCATCGACTGGATAATGTCACAAAAACGAACCGTATAAGGGATTACCTTAGGCCGATTTTGATGGGCCAAAGCAGGAGTAACCCAAAACAGAGAATAGAAACAGGGCCCAGATATGGATTCAATATTAGATTTTCTTCTGTTCAAATATTGCAACTTGTATTTAGACATTGATTAAAAAATGAAAAAACTTGTATTAGACAATTACCCTCGTTTGGTAGTGTAAAATTTGTCTCAAGTTGATTACTTTCAGCCATTAGCAAATTACCCTTGTTTGATAATATAAAAAAAAATATTGCAACTTGTATTATTAGCAAATTACCCTTTGTTTGGTAATATAAAAATTGTGTCAAGTTGATTCCTTCCACCCATTATGCATCGCTGATGCGACATTAACATAATCACATTGCCATCTTGTACGGAGAGAAGTCATTTTCCATTCCTTGCCATCCATAAAATTTTAAACCTATAGTAGGATGGTTAAGTTGCAATGATTTCTGGTAACTGGTAGACATCAAGCCTGCTCATGCAAATGTGGCAAAAAAATTTTCCTAAATCCTGCTCTGCCGTATAATGGGATTAAGATGTGAAATATAATATACAGAGACAGCCACCTACTGGGGCTACTATCAACAAGGGAAAAGCAAAAATGATGGTTCTACTTCTACATGTATCTTCCTGCTAACAAAATTTATCCTGCTCAATTTATTGTGGCACCATATTAGTTGGTCAGTCGTTATCTTTGACATATTTAGAACCCTGACCACTAACTTCATATCTACTTGGGAGAAGAAGTGAAGAACATGATCAGAATTGTCTTCTTGTTGTTTTTGGAACTTCCTCAGTATGCAGTTCCCGCCTCTCAATATTTCTTTAAGCCTCTTCTCCTTCTGCATTCCAAGATAAGAGAAAATTAATTAGCAACATCATAAGGAACATTTCATGCTTAGAGTAGTACACAATAAGAAACAACAAAAAGGAAAGAATTTGTTTAGCTAACCTTTAGAAGATTCGTTCGAACCTCTGTTAATAGCTCTAGTTCTGTGGGGTCTTGCGGTTCTATTTGCGTTCCCTTTCGTCCCTTTTGCATCATAGTATGTGCATATTTATCAGCTCTAACAAATCGCCAAAAGACTCTAATGGATTCCTCCATAATCTCCACAAGCATATCGCTTGTAATTACGCCATCATCTTCAGCTTTTCTCCTTGCCTTTTTATCCTTCTTGCTGTCCTCTGCAGGAAAGTAATAGAGCTTGTGAGTTATTTAATCCACTTCAGCTGAAAGGTTATTAAAATGCAGGGGGCCTAAAATGGCCTAGTGGGGGTGTGTCATTAGGATATTCATGAATCTGAATTTTCACCTCTAATGACAGGCACTTGAAGAAGATTGCGCAAAGCACACCGATGCTTGATGTAATAATATACCCTTGGATCCTCTTCAAAAGGTTCATTTTCAATGAACCTCTGCAAGAGAACTTGAAACTGTTGAAATTCACCAGCAACTTCATTGTAGGTGTGCCTCCCATTAGGGTCAGAATCCCATAGCTCTAGTACCTTCTCGTATTGCCAGCGAAGGATTTCCCATGAGAGGCACATTTGCCCCACATAAACCACTTCCAGATCTCTATGTAATTCTCTGATGAAGTTCTCCATTGGGTCGGAATTGGAAGTTTTGCGCTTGCTTAGCAGAAGTCTCTGCGAAATAACTTTCGTCAAAACCGGGGCTGTGGACTTTTGGCTTGAAATTGACTTAAGTGGGTCCTTTGATTGAAGAAAGCCTGTTGATTTTCATGAAACACGAGAGTTGAAAAACAATAAACCAAGCTTAAAATACAATCAAGAAAAATATAAAGCGGCAGGTGTAATTGGACAGTGATGCATAATCATAGGTAAAAGTTATTTTAATCATGCACGTTGCTTTTCCTACTTGTCTTCTGCATATTACTAAAGCAATTTGCCTAGGAAAAGATAACGTGGAGCATCAAAATGGGTGCACGATTGTTATTTGATGCATAAAATGAATTGAGATTTAGGTAAAGCAATTCCATAATAAGATATTAGGTTTAATGAAATGATGTAGCCAGTTTTGAAAGCTAATGGTTGGTCTGATGGCATTAAAGTTAATCGATATGCTTCTTCAACTACCTATAAAATTTGGACTCAAGCATGAAGGAAAAATGGGGTAGCTAGACATGCACAAAGAGTCTTATATATTTTAACTTTGATGGATATAATAATCTGAAAAGCTCTAAAGGGAAAAGCGTCAGATAGCACTCTCTCTTGAACTTGAAGTGTCAATTGCAGCTAAAAGATGTTTATCACATACTATTTTTTCTTTTTTTCAAGTATGAACGTGTAGTACTTTCGTTTCTTCCTACTTTTATGTACTACTTATAAATGCTTGGGATTTCAGCAGGTCTCTATTTACCTAAGTAGATTTAGTGGGTCCTTTGACCTAACTTCGAAGAGAATAAAGAAGATAGGTTGGTCATTGATGGCTATTGATAAAAGCATAAGCAGGGAATCTATTCATAACTATGAAAACAGGCAAGTATGAAAACTCTCCCCAAACAACTCGAACAAAATGTTGTACTTCTATCCTGAAGAAAAAAGAAAACGCGTGAACAAACAAACTTCTGGAAAAACAAATTAAAACCAAATCAAGAAAGGCTTAGTAACAAGTAATAACTTACTTGCTGCGTACATCTTCTGGTAATTCAAGATATCGAATTTCCTCATCCTTTCCCTGTAACTCTTATAGAACTTGTGAAGCTCTCCCATCTTATCTTGATACTGGAACCTCTCTTCAATCTTCCATGGCTTCAAATCTTCCATTATTTTTGGACACTCATCTTCTTCAAGGATTGTGGGTAGACCTGTAGCTCTGACCTTTTTCAGCTCCATCTTGAGCTGTTCTATTAATTCTTGATGTTCCCACAAAGTTTCCAATCCACTTGAATCCTCAGATTCCTCCGCTGATGCATTCTTAGAATTGGAATTCTCCGAATTGTCAAAACAATCCGCCGGCATATTGCCACTGCAACCTGGTTCTTCCTGTTTGGAATTATCTTCATCTTCAAAGTCTTTCTCAGACAACTTGTCTAAGTCTGCATTACCTGAATTCTCCACATTAGACTTTTCTAACCCTCTAAGCTCTTCCATTATATCACTATCTTCCTCATCAAAATCATCAGCTTCATAGCCGGTGCTTGAGTTCTGCAGCTTAGAATACTCTAATTCTAAATTCTCATCATATGATTCCACCTTCTCTCTGATGATATCCCTCAAAATATCAACCTCAGATGTTTCTTCGAAATCTGTATCTGATAAGAACCCATCACTAGTTGAAGCTAGAAAACGACTCATAAACTCATGGCTTGAATTAATCGAATCAGAATCAGAATCTGACGCCAAAATGTCCGTTTCTGACAGAAACTTAAGATCATCTCTTGAAGCATCTTTATCAGTGGACACATTGTTCTCGTCATCAACTGCCTTTCCCTTGGCAGAAACAGACTCCCCAACAGATGTCTCTGACACAATATTCTCCGTCACTTCTTCAGCAAATGCTTTTGCACCAAGCTTCTCCTTCACCTCTCCTTGGAACACACAATCTGCAGAAGTCTCGGCCAATCCTTCATGTACGGATTCTTCATCAGCATTTTGTTCGCCTGATGAAATCTTCTCGCTGGTAGTCTCGGCCAATTCTTCATGTACGGATTCTTCATCTGCATTTTCTTCGCCTGATGACATGTTCTCGTTGGTAGTCTCTTGATCATCGTATGCCCTGTCCTTGGAATCAGCAGATAGCTCTTTCACAGTAAGATTAACAACCTCCGGCTCCTTCAAGTAGTGGCTCAAATCCTTTCCAGACAAGAACTGGTACTTACTTGTGCTTGTAGAAGGTATCGAATTCGGAACAAGAAGTTCATGATCCTCCCTAAAACTCTGATACTTAAATTTGAAAAAGAACTTCGGTGACTCTGTCTCTCCCAAATCATCGTCATCCTTGGTATCACAAATCGGCTCCTTTGTTTCAGTTTCTTTCTCCATTGGAGTCGAATCAAAATTCTCAATACTTGAATTGTTCGCCGGAGATTTTTTAGTCTCCTTCCCCCTACAAGACAAGAAAACCAAATTATGCACCTGAAAAAGAACTTCAAGCCTTTAAAAATCATTGACTACGGTTTGATATAATACAGTACCTGAACACGGTTTTGTTCAAGAAACCGAACAGAGTAAGGAACAGAGTAGAGACAGAAACCCAGAAAGAGGACGAAAAAAGAACCAATTTTTGATAGACAAACCGATTGATAGACCCCATACTCTGCACTCTATAATGGGTATCGAGTGAATAACTCGTCGGCAACTCATGAATTTAACCCATCAACTCCTTTTTTCATTTTGAAGCAAAAACAGAGGCAAGAAACAGAGCAGTCCCTAAAACTCTCGATTCCTGCTTTGAATTCTTTTACATGGAATGGACTATTTACCAATAGGAAAAATAAGAAGCGTTTGCAAAACCAAAGTTTTTTTTTGCATGGAAAAAGCAAGTGGGGGAGAAGTTGAAACCTGACCTAATTAAGGGAGATTTAAGAGATGGGGAATTGGACTAATTAGTCGAGAGGGGAGAAAAGAACATGTCAGCGACTACTAGGGTTTCCTGAGCTAATTCTCGGTTGCTTAGAGCCTTGGAATTCTCAAGACCGTTATGTGATTTGGATTTAGAGAAGATTTTCTTCAGTTGAAGGGTCTTTATTTGTCTTCAAGTTTCTATGCAAACAAGGCCAGATTAAGAAAAAAAAGAGTGAGAATTGAGAAACAGAGAGAGAGAGAGGAAAATTTGTGTTAATTGAAAGTTTACGCCTTTAATACCCTTTGACACAAGTTTTCACAATAGTATTAGGAAGAATTGTGAGTATGAGGAGAAAAAATACTAAACCCACCAGAAAGGAATCCCATCCATAGGGGGTTAATATAGGTCGGTGAGAAATTACTATTGCGACTTGTGGTCAGACAATTTGTGCTCATGGAAGGAAACACGGATGCATTCATGTATTCCATACTTAATTTGGTTTGCCATAGTATATGCATAGTATAGTACATGTATGTTGTGCTTGTTTCTTTTTTCCTTTTTGAGATGGGAATTCTGAGAAAGAGAACGCGTGTGTTCATGGCCTTTTATTGGTCAAGGGAAAAGAGTAGATACAGAGTGAAGGTTTCCTTACCCTGTAAGGTTTATATTGTTTAATTCTTGGAAAATAATAATTCATAGTCCTTTTACTCTTGTACACACTACACAAAATGCAATACAGAAGAGAAGGAATTTATTGTTGATCGAGGGATGAACCTTGATGATTATGAGAAGAATGGTTTTTTCAATGTAACCCGGTTGTTGAAAAAATTTGAAAGTGGGAATAATGAGAAAAGAAGGTTTCTCAGGATTTCAATGGTTCCATTCAATTGTGTTTGACCAAAATATGTGTATGGTGATTTATCTCCCCGAGGTTTATCTTATCACTAAAAAGAAAATAATTTATTTACTATTTGATTCTCAAAAAATGAGTAAGTTGACTCTCGCATAGCCTCTGAAAAAGTTGAGTTTGACATTGAAATGAGTTGTTCCAAAAAAAAAAATAGCGATTATTTTCATATGTAAACATTCCTTCCATAAATTTGATTCCTTATAAAAACAGGTTATATTATTTTTATTGAAAACATTAAATAGTATTAAGTTGACTATCTTTGAGGAAATTAAGTGCAATAACTTAATTAGCTAGGTGCATAAAACTGAAAATGGCGTGCAGCCTCGGTCAACCACGGACGCCAAACTGTGTCTTCTTGGTTGAAAAAGCTCTTCTAACTGCGGATAAATTAATCGGTGATTTTTTGGAGCCACTAATGTTTTTTTTATACTAATAGAGATCTTTATTAAAAATAAAATAAAGATTACAAAAGATAAAAAGCTAAGTAGTCAGTAAGGAACTGACAAACCTAGTTCAAAGTAATAGTTACATAAAAAAAAAAAAACTCTTCGCCTAAGGAGATCAGAATAAAGTTATAAGAGATTTTTGGTCACTCCTTTCCAATATTTAAGGCAGCTAGCATTAGCTATCACCATACTGGGTGGATATGGAAAGCTCGGATGAATACTTTTAATCCAGCAAGTGGCTCTAACTATGATGAGGTCGAACAAAGTATCCCAGTGTGGTTCTTTTCCATTGAATATAAGATCATTTCGCAGTAACCATATGGACCAAGCGGTTGCTGATCCAATAATCAACCACGATGATTTGTTGTAGTTGTGTACAACAACAGAGGGCCATTGAGAGTACCATAAAGAGCATGTGGCAGGGGCAATCCAAGGCACACCCCACCATTTACAAATGCGTTGCCATAGATGCCAAGAAAACTTGCAGTGGAGGAAAAGATGAGAAGAGGTTTCACGGTA